>PVJC01018017.1:0-31817 GCA_004026665.1 Murina feae | reverse complement strand
ACGCTGCTCTTGAGGGCGACACACTCCAGCAGCCTGGCTGGTCCCCGCGGCACCCGTCCGGCTGGCTGGCACTGGAGGGAGCGGAGCCCCCAGCTGGCGGAGGACGGTGCTCCGTCACCTCTCACCCCGGCCGCCTGCGCAAACCACGCGGGAGCCACGCGGCCCAGGCACACCTCCTCACAGGCTCGTCACACAGTGGAGCACACGGCAGGTCCGGCACGGCGGGCCTGCTGGAGCCGCAGCCTCTCGTGACGTCCGCTCTCCTACGTCCCGTTCTTCAGCTCCCACTCCTGCCGGGAAGCGAGAGCAAGAGCTGACACACACGCCAGGTGTCAGGGCACAGCGGTGCCAGACAGGACGGCGGGTCCTCAACGCGACAGAACCACCGCGCGACCCAGGAAGGCGGTCAGCGCGAGTCCCGCCCAGGCCTGAGGGCCGCAGGGAAGACCAAGCAGGACCCGACGCCGACCCTGACCCTGACCCTGACCCCGCTGTGTTGCCAGGCCTCTGCCCTGAGCCGCAGCGCCCTGCACACCTTCCCCCGCGCACAGAGCTGGGAACCCTCGCCGTTCCTGTGACCGATGTCCTGGCGTAACGAATGGCGACAGCGGCAGAGCAAACGTGGCAGAAACCAAACCCAACGGAGCCACTCCGGGCACTCGGGCCGCAGGAGGGTGACCCTGGGTGCCGCCCGCCCGTGCTGTCCCCTCCTCGGCCCCCCGATGGCCACCGGGCCGTGCCAATGTGGGTGTGGGGAGGACGGGCCAGGACTCCAGCTGAGGCGCCTGCCCGGCTCACTGTGGGAGGAGACCCACACACAGGCAGGTGCTTCACAACCAGGGGTAACTCCTCTGCTGTGCACACACCCCACTGCGCACTCAGCCGAGGGTCACGGCCACAGGAGGGCGTGAGAGACCCTGGGCCCCCGTGGCTGTCACGGGCGGGCGACCTCTGGGGCAGCCTGGCGCTGCGTCTTCAGACCCAGCTCACGTGGGGTGGCTCTGAAAGCGTGGCCACAGCCCCTGCGCGTGGGCTCACGGCTTTCCCAGGCCGAGCAGGGAATGCTGGGGCTGCGGCTGGACGTCGTGGCCACTCGGAGCCCCCTCAGCTAGGAGACCAGGCGAGCTGCGTGCACCTGACCTGCGGAGGCACTGCTCTCCTGCTCAGCCCCCTGCAGGCACAGTCTAGGGACCCGGGCTGAGACCGTCCCAGGGAGGCGCCCAGCGGCTCTCGCTCCCTCCGTCTCCAGCCCACCTGCATCAAGTGCAGGCCTTCGACCTCCTGGGTGTGGGTGCCGGACCCTCCCGTGAACACACCGCGTGAGCGAGGGCCAACCTGCCTTCCCCGACACCACACCCACCCGGCGGGAAGCAAGGCCTCCAGCCAGCCCGGAGCCGCCTCCGAGCTGCCGGGGGACAGGGCAGCGAGAGCAGCCGGAGCCCGAGTGTGAAGGCGGCGTCTCGACGGGCAGGTGCTGTGGCACCAAGTGTGGCTTTTCCGTGGGGCACCCCTTCCGCCACCGCGTCCAGGGCCGTTTACTCTGATGATACGCGTCGTTGCTAAGTTTTTCTGGGGCCATTAAACTCGGCAGCACAGACAGTGGCTGATCCATCAGACGGTGCCAGGCGGCCGGTGGGGGGCCTGGGAGGCCGTGTCCTGGGTCACCAGGTCACCACGTGGCACCTAGTGGAAGGCCTGGCCCCTCTGCCCCTCCCGCCCACACGATGCTGAAGCCGCAGTGTCCGCGCCCGGCGGCCAGTGAGCAGGCATCCCCCACGCACGAGGGCACTGACCTTGGCCTTCCGAAGCACGTGCCCCCGGCAGGGAGAGCTGCTGGCCGGCTGGCTCTTCCTCAGGACGGCGGCGCTGTTCACGGGCACGGGGCCCTCGGCGTCGCTGGTCTCACAGCTGGACAGCGGGGAGTTCTCCAGAGCCCGGGGCCTGAGCACGGGGGACTGAGAGAGACGTGTGAGGCTGCTTTCCAGCAGGACGGCACGAGGGACGGCGGGGCTCGGGGAACGACCCCCCAGGAAGGACGCCACGTGCCTACAGGGGCCTGCCCAGCGCACGGGCACCTTCCAGCGTCCGTTCCACAGACAGAAAGGCTGAGGCGCAGGGACACGCTCCAGCCGGCTGGTCATGCTGGGAAGTGGGGAGGCCCGTCCGCGTGCTCTGCCTTCCCGTGGCGCCTCCAGCCCAGCTCGCACCCCTAACAGCCCTCTGTGGGGACTCCAACTCCCAGGCACCCTCACACCCACAGCCCCGGCAGGGCGAGCCGGGCAGAGCAGGCCCAGGATCCCGGGCTGTGAAAAGCACCAGGACCTGGCCAGTTTAGCTCAGTGGACAGAGCATCAGCCTATGGACTGAAGGGTCCTGGGTTTGATTGGTCGAGGGCTCATACCTCGGTTGCAGGCTCAAAGCAAATTTATCTCTCTCTCTCTCTCTCTCTCTCTCTCTCTCTCTCTCTCTCTCCATCCCTCCCTCCCTCCCCTCCTCCCTCCCCTTCCCTCTCTAAAAAAAAAAAGGAATCAATGGCGAAGACCTGAGGTGAGGGCTACAAGTGAACGAAGTGTCTGAGCTGGGGCGCTGCTGTCTGCTGTGCTGGGTGAGGCTGGGCGGGCACTCTGGAGGAATGGGGCGTTTTCTCTGGGGGCCCTGTGTGCGGTGTCAGGGGGACGGGGGACGGTACCTGCGGACTCGAGGTCCCCGAGCGAGGCTCGATGGCCAGCCCCAGGGTGACGCCGCCGGCCAGGGCCTTGCGGAGGCTCTCCGTGACCTCGGTGAGCTCCAGCTCCAGGCTGACGCGCTCCGCCTCCTTGCGCCGGCACTCCTCCTCCAGCGCCTTCAGCTTCTCCTCCAGGGCCAGCTGCGCCTTCCTGCCTGGAGCGCAGACACCTGAGGCTCCGCCCGCAGGGACGCGGGTGGACACTCGGCGCAAGGGACAGGGAGACCCCAGGGCTCAGGCTCCAGACCTGGGTCCCTCCCGACACACCAGCCCTGAGAGGAGCACGCCCGCGCCCACACCTGCCTTGGCTGCAGCTGTGAGAGCAGCCTGGAGCTGAGGCCTGGGTGTCTGCAGTGCCGCCCCTAACCAGGCTCGCCCCCCACCCCCGCCTGTGCCACTCCTGCTGGCACGAACAAGCCAGCCTGGCCCAGCAGAGCCAGCCCTGCCTCACTCCCTAGGGCTGCCTCTACTCCGCTCCGCTCTGCGGTGGTTCTCCTGACCTGGCCTCACCCATCCCTTCCGACAGCTCACACTGCCCTGCCCTCAGCGGGCTCTCCTGATGCAGGGCTCCCTGTGCGAGCGGAGACCTCTCACCAGGCCTCTGAACGCTCCCTGTCCCTGTGGACTGTCCTGTAGAGGGACCCAGCGCCTCATGGACACAGTGCACGCGCCAGCCCTCAGGCTCCAGACAATCCCTGCTGGCCGACTAGAAGTTGGACAGCTCCTGGCACCTGTTCCCCGGCCCGTCCCGGGACTCCCACAACCATCACCTGTCCCCCTGCCTGTCCCAGGACTCCCACACCTGGGCACCCGCCCCCCCCCCCCCCCCCCCCCCCCCCCCCCCCCCCCCCCCGTCCCGGGACTCCCACACCTGGCACCCGTCCCCCCACCTGTCCCAGGACTCCCGCACCTGGCACCCATCCCCCCACCTGTCCCAGGACTCCTGCACCTGGCACCCATCCCCCCCTGCCTGTCCTGGGACTCCCACAGCCGGCACCTGCCCTGGGCTAACCAGCACTGCTTCTAGACCCCAGGATGCAGTGTGGGGCACAAGCTGAATCTTAGCCGCGAGCTGATGAGTGAGGCCTGCGGCAGACAGAGAACGCAGACCCTCCCGGACGGGGCCGTCCTACCAGCGTTTGCCTCGATGGCGGCTCGCAGGTCCCTCCTTTCCTTCCGGAGCTGGGCCAGCCTGGTCCGCAGGGCTTCCTTCCGCCGCAGCAGCTCCTCTTCCTTGGTCTGCAGCCGCCTGGCGTCTGCTTCCACCCTGTTCTTGCCGTATCTGTACTGGTCAGCATCTTAAAGACACGCAGGGAGGCAGTCAGCCTGCAGACACGCGGGAGCTTCCCAGAACCCTCCGTCAGCTCGGAGCTGGCTCCCTGCGATCTGACAGAAGAGATCGGGCGGGTCTGAGCCGGATGATTACCCAGATTCCCAGGGACCACGTGCCACAGGAAAGGGGGGCATCAAGAAATCCCTTCCCGGCCGGCCCCTCGCCACCGCGCACCCCACATCTGCAGGGCGGAGGCCGTCAGCATCACCTGCGGCCCTGGCCTTGGCCAGCTCCCCGCAGCGTTCAGACTTCTTCCCCAGCCCGTCACAGCTGGCCCACAGCCCTGTCCAGTGCTTTGCTGACCCCACAGCAGCTACGCACCAGCAGACGGAACACTCAATAGCATCGGTGGGCGAACGAACGGACAGACAATGAGAAAAGGAAGCGGCAACGCAGGGTGGGGTCTGAATCCAGCTTGTCACCTGCAGCCGTGTGACCGTGAACAGAGTAATCACTCTGTGCCTCAGTGTACTCTTCTGTGAAACGGGGACATTCTCGGGGTGGGGAGGTGGATTAAGCTCATATTTATAACAGTAATTTAGGAAAGGTCCTTTTGAAAACACACTGGAGAGAGGAAGAGGTGATGAAGCTAACGAGACGGACCCAGGGCCACGGTGTTAAAGAAGAATCCACCTCGGTCCGTCCTCCCACTGCTGCCGGCATCTCACCGCCCAGCCTGAGCGCGGCTCCGAGGGCCAGGCTCAGCAGCTCCGTCCTCGCGCCGCTGCGTCTGCCCGATGCCCTCGCTGGACCAGAAAGGGCGTCACAGAGATGCAGAGGGCAGAGCGATGGCCAGGACACAGGCAGCGGGGGCGAGGGGCCGCGAAGCCTCCGGCCGCAGCTCCGCCCGCTCTAAAGCAGAGGCCGAGGCCCGTGTGGGGGTGGTTTTTATAATTTGATATTTGCATCCAAAGCCCGGCTCACAAATGCCTGGGACAGGGGGAGCGCTCCCCGGCAGCTCTAGTCACTGTCAGCGACAACAGAGTCCGCAGAGTCCTGTCCCCTCGGCGACGGGGAGCCCGGGCCAGCGTCCCGCCCAGCGCGTGCACAGCCACAGGGACGGCAGCGAGTGCCACCCGATGGAGCCGTCCCTCCCCGCTCAGCATGCCCAGAGGACACGATGGGCACAGTGAGTGACCAAGCCAGCCAGCGGACACCGGAGCCCTGCTGGCCGTGGCTCGGGGACAGGGCGAGCCGGGCACACAGAGCAGAGTCCAAACCCCAGTCTCTGATTTCCAAACTAAGGCGCTTCCCCACCTGCACGTCCCCCCCTCCGGTCCACAAGGAACCGCTGGATGCAGCGGGAACACAGAAGGCGATTATTTTTCTCGTTTGTCACTATCAGATGTCACCACAGCTAATACCCATCCCTCCAGAAGGCGTCCAGACGGGGATCCATCGCCGGAGTGAAGCCAGCGCGACGGAGGGATTCGTGTGCCGCACGCGCTCGGCGCCCTCCCCACCGGGGCAGCAGCGCTTCCAGGGGCTGCGTCAGGGAAGGAAGGCTCGCGGGAGGGAGGAGGGCAGAGCCAGCACGCCCGCAGCCTACGAGGAGCGGCTTTGGCCCAGCTGGCTCCCGCCTGCCTGCTGTGCGAGGGTGAGTCCCGTGAAGAACCCGTGTCCCGTGTCCCGGCAGGAGCAGCCTGCCCTGCTGAGCAGCTCGGAGGCTGGTGCGCATGTACGCCCCCCGCACCCCCAGCCCCCCGTGTACCCCGTGACTCAGATCCCTGGCAGTGCACAGGCAGGTGCAGGGCACCAGCTGGAGCGGAGGCCTGGTCTGCCAGCCCCTGGAACCCTCCCTGCCGGCCAGGCCCCTGGAGCCCCGGGACCCGCGTCTGCTGTGTGACCCTCTGTCCGGCTCAGGCACCTTGGCAACAACTATTCTGTCTTATCGTCGCAGCTGAGGAAGCACCGACATACACGGTGACAGTGTGACCCCAGGGAAAGGGAGCTGCTGTGCCGGGCGGGCATCTCCCTGTCAGCTGGGCACCTGCAGCCTGGCACCCACTGTGGGTGTCACTCACGGCCGTGAGCCCCAGGGAAGCCGTGCATTGCTCAGAGGTCATTCCCGCACATGGACCAGGGGGCAGGCGACAGCACCTGCCTGCGGGCGGCGGAGGGCCAGGCAGGAGAAAGGGACAAACCCGTCGTCCTCCAGGGCTCTGAGGCCGTGACCACTTGGGCTATCACATCACGGAACCCACAGCAGCTGCTCTCCACCCCCAGCACGCGGAAGCCCCGCGGAGAGGGTAGACGTGACTTCACCAAAGTCGCTGAGGCACCAACAGGTCAGGACACAAACCAAGGCCCCGACCCAAAGCCCAGGCCCTGCAGCCGCACCTCCAGGTGCCTCCACTGCAATGGGCGTAACCAGCCCTAGAGTCGGGCAGCCAGCCCGGCCTCTCCTGGGTGCAGAGGTCCCGAGGCCGGAGCCTGGCACAGCCCGGCCTCTCCTGGGAGCAGAGGTCCCGAGGCCGGGTCAGAGGCCAGTACCTGGCACAGCCTGGCCTCACCTGGTGCACAGAGGGCCAGGTCCCGAGGCCGGGTCAGAGGCTGGCACCACCCTCCCGTCGGGCAGGTGGGGAGGATGGTGCGGCTACAGGCCCATCTCTCCCCGGGTCCCACCCAGTCCCGCTCTACAGCTGCAGAGGTGCCCGACCACGGACAAGGGCTGACTCACTGGAAGGTGTGCGCCTCACGCCCGCGGCCGGCTCGGCCTTCTTGGGCTGGCTGCTCAGGGCCTTGCCTTTTCCTGCAGCCCCGCTGGACGCGAGTGGCGGCTTTTTACTCTTCAACTGTTGAGAGAAACAGAAGGAAGTTAAAACAACCCCAAACACCGTGTCTCTGTTCCTCAGGACACTACTTCCCTCTGAGGCCTGTAGGTAGCACCTAGCACTGACAGAAACACTCGGGGTGGCAAGAACAACTTGGCTTCCAAACCCTGGGAGCTGGGGTGCCCTGGAGGCCGAGGTTCGGGCGTGAGAGACGCAGGGCACCCTCGGCAGGAAATCAGAGCTCCATGGGCCCCGAGAGCTGCGATGGAGGCGGGTGAGGGGGAGCCGGGCAGCTGGGCTGAGACGCTTGGGAGCCTGTGCTCCGGGCGAGGAGCGGCCTCCTGGGGGGGGGAGGGCTCCCTGGGGGAGGCGGCCATTGCAGCTGGTTTCTCGGCCAGCGCTTCCATGGGGACTGACACCCCACAGGCACACAACTACGCTCACTCACTGGCAGGGTCTCAGGAAGGAAGGGAGAAACGCGTGACCCGGAAACAGTTTAGACTAAATTTTGAGCAACCACAGGCTTTTAACAACCCCACAGCATCGCTGCTTCCTGGATGCTGCAGGCCAGCAGGCGTGTTTCCTCTGCGATGGACAGTTCTATGTGCAGACACGCAGCTGGCGCGAGGGGTGCGCTGGGGGTGTCCAGGCTCCTGCTCCGAGGTCGTGCCCGCCTCCTCGCTGTGGGCCGGGGCCTAAATTTGGTCCCGTCCTCAGCTGCTGAGTGAGCCACGACCCCTGAGCCCCCACTTAGTAACCACCGGACATCTGACCGCCGGACTCAACGGCCAGAGCCACTGGCTCCCGCGTCCAATCTTCAGGCTCATGGACAGACTCAGCAACTCTCGTCCAACATGAGAGGCAGACAGCCCGGCTGGTGTGGCTCAGTGGTTGGGTGCTGACCCGGGAACCAAGAGGTCACTGAATCGGTTCCCGTCAGGGCACATGCCCAGGTTGTGGGCTCCATCCCCAGTAGGGGGCGTGCAGGGGGCAGGCAATCAGTGTTTCTCCCTCCCTCCCTCTCTCTGAAAATCAATAAAAACATTAAAAAAAAAAATCAGAAGCAAACAAAAGGTACGCTGCGATTCTGGCGCGAGCCTCGGCCGGGAGGACGTCTGAGTGCCGCGCGGTCTGACGTCCCCAGGGCTTCCGTGGCGCTCGTCCCTGTGCAAGGATCCCCCAGCACAGGGCACAGGGAGCAGCCCCTCACGTGGCCCTCTGCTCTAGGGGCGCTCGCACACACGGGCGCCAGGCTGAGGCTGAAAGAGCAGGAAAACACACCACCATGTTTACACCGAGATGCTACGTTTGCTACAAAGATGAGGTGGGACAGTAGCCGGAAAGCAAGGCTACGGACCATTTAGCAACTGACAATCCCAAATCCTTATCACCCACCTGGCGTCAGGGAGCGCACTTTCAGGACCTGAAGGGCCCTACTTAACGCTCAGAGGTCAAAAGCCAGCTACTCCGGGGTCCACCTGTGCTGACGTGTAATGGGAACATGACACACACTTGCAGCTCGGGAATCTCCTGCAAAGCGTTCCTGTCCCGGTCCTTAGGTCTCTGCCTTGAGCAATATTCCCAGGGACTATATCCCGACCGCCAAGAGCCAGGTGTGCGGGGAAAGCGGAGCCGCAGCAGGGCCGGGAGGGCCACGGAGGCAGTTCCGCGACTGCTCTCCCAGGGGAGTCGCGCCCACTACCCGTGGGCATCGCTGCAGAACTCGGAGGAGGGCTGTGGCTAGAGGGGGTTCTAGAGGAGGAGGGAACGCGATGCTGTACCTGGGAGCCGAGCCCGAGAGACGCCCTCCCCACAGAAGAGGTGTTAGTGACAGACGGGGCGGGAGGCAGCCCGCAGGACGTGGGCTGCTTGTAATGGTTACAGGACAGTGTGTCGGCAGGCGGCCTAGCAGCCTTCCTGTCAGCAGGCGGGCAGCGCGCAAAGATTTTCGGAGACGGCAAGTTATCGTACAGGACGGCGTTGTCGTTATCGTACAGCGCCTCTCCTCCCGGGCCTCCGCCGCAGGGAGCGGCCGCGCCGTCGGGGTCCCACTGCAACACACACAGCTGCGCGGTTAGTCCTCGCAAGCAGAGCAGACGTTAGTCGCGGACACGCGTCAGCCCCGCACCCCGCGCCCGGCTGAAAGCACACGCGTTCGCAGGCGAGCTGACCCCGAGGCCTGCCCTGCTTCCCGGACTCAGGGGCAGCCTTCTCCTCCCTTAGACCGTCCCGGAGCCGTTGGCTTAGGGAGTTTTTGTTCCGTCTGGTAAAGCAGGAAAAAGGACTGATCCGACATTTCTTTAGATTTCTTTAGCTTTCGGGAGTCCCCAGATCAGGAAAGGAATGCGGCCGGGGACATGGGGATGGAGCTCGGGCTCTGCCCAGCAGACGTGTGCCAACCCCAGCAAGCACCATTACCGGGTTCTAGACGCTGTCTGGAGTGTGTTACAAATGCTGCCTCCTCTAGCTCTCGCGGGATCTCAGGAAGCAGTAGGAAACTGAGGCAGAGCTCCCAAGCCCAGGGCGCTGCCTCTGTGCCCCGGCCCGTCCTCGGGTTACCAAGGGGCTGGACTTCAGAGCCCGGAGCCAGTGCATCGGTGACGGGTTTACGGGACTGTCTGCCTGCCGCCTGCCCCCACTCTGTTAGGGCTGATTAAAGTGCCACGACCAAAACCGTCACAGACAGGGGGAGGTTTTTAGGGAGAACTGACACGATGACACTATCTGGACGAAAACCTTTCCCGAAGGGCGCACACAGCTCCAGGCCACTGGAGAACGGGGACGTGGAAGTGGGCAACGGACCGGGCCCTGAGCCCTGGCACAGCCTGTCAGCTCCGAAGGCCCCCAGGAGCCGCGCTGCGCGTCCGAGAAGGGAGCAGTGTTAGTTCCTGGACGATGCTTACTCCCTGTCTTTATGTCCTTCTCCGCTTCCGTCTGCCCGACGGTAATTACAGCCTTTGTTGTAAAAATAGGAGCAGGGCCCAGGCCCACGGCAGGCACACACTCACTGCTCACTGTCGCTGCAGCGGCTATTTTGGTGACGCTGGGGGCCCAGCTACGAGCTAAAAATAGGGGATGAGCAGATAAACTCGGACGCGGAGCCTCAAAATGACAGGTGCGCGTGCATTTGTCCCAGGCGACTACAGGGTCTAGACTAGACTATCATTTTCCTAAAATACCAACGGGCTGAGTCACACGGGTGACTTAGAAACTGCATAGAAGTTTCTAGATTAAAAGTGGGTGCGCTCCCCGTGTGCCCGTCACACACCCTCCCCGAGACTCACTAATGCCTGCGTTGGGCCTCAGGGCACCCCAATGGCTGAGAGTTACTGAAAATGAAACACAAGTGCGGTTTGGGGTCAAAAGTGCGAACTTCACAAACAGAGAAGAGGAGCCCTCCCGAGAGACGGCCTGGTCCCAGGGCCCAGCGCGCGGAACGGGGCAGGGCAAGGCCGCTGCCAGGGCGCCCCGTGAGCCAAAGCGCCAGGAGGACTGCACAGGGGACGCCCCAGCTCCTGCCCACAGGGTCCCAGGACAACCCCTCCGCAGAGCCTCTGTGCAGGTTCCCAGAGCGAAGGGGCTGCGGATGGATGGATGGATGGACGGCCTGGAGCAACCTCATCCCTGTGGGGCCTGAGCTGCACCTGGACCAGGGCAATGGGACAGGCTGGGGGGGTGCCCGTGGCTCCCTACCTCCTCACCCTCACGCCCTGTGGCAGGCGTGGACTGGGAAAAGGGGTGAGGGCCTTGGTGAGAGACTTGGAGGGGATGTGCGTTTCCTTTCTAAACGAGCTGCCCAGGTCAGGGCTGGAGACACAGACTGCTGCCCTCTCGAGGGGACCTGGTTCTGGAGGGGACCTGGTTCTGGAGGGGACCTGGTTCTGGAGGGGACCTGGTTCTGGAGGGGATCTGGTTCTGGAGGGGACCTGGTTCTGGAGGGGATCTGGTTCCGGAGGGGATCTGGTTCTGGAGGGGATCTGGCGGCTGTGCGGACAGGGCCAAGGCGGATCAGGAGAAGGGAAGCTGGTGGCTGCGGGACGCGAGTGGCAGGAGAGCAGGGCCCACCTTGAAGACAGCAGTGACCTGGACGAGGCTCAGGACCCCCTCCCCCAGCTGCTCTGCAGGGGTTGCGCGGGCCTTCCTGAGTGGGGGTGGGTGGGTTGCACAGCCTCTCCATGGGGTGCGGGGTGCAGGTGTGGGGGCAAGGTGGTGGTGGGAATGGGAGGAGGAGGAGGCTGGCTGGACCCGATGCTTTCTCGCTGTGGGAAAGGACGCGGACCCGCCCCCCCCAGCCTCAGGCAGGACCCCAGCCAGTGGACCCTACAGCCGGACTGGGGTGTCGGAGAGGCTCCCTCCCACCCTCACCCATGACCACCACAGACCCTACAGTTCACCTCCGTCTGCCCTTGAACAGGCCCTGCCTGGCCCAGGTCCCCACTCAGCTCCCCTCCCCCTGCCCTTCTCACCCACTAGCCTGGGGGCCCTTTAAGGACAAGGGCAGCATCTCACCCCTTCTGTGCTCAGCCCCAGCAGAGCTGGACACAGAGGATGGGATGGGGGGGGGTAGCAGGGGACTGGAGGAGGAAGGGGGGCGCTATGTGAGAATCAAGTAAGGAGGGACAGACGGCTCAGGGAGAGACTGCTGGGCAGGGTCCCGGGCAGCCCGATGGGGCAGGGGTCTGAGGGAGGAGGCCATGGCTGGTAACCTGATTTTTAGTGGCTTATATTACTGAGAGCTGGTGTCCTCAGGAAGGCAATGGTCTCCGGGTCCTGCCTTGGCAGGTATGGGTTTATGATGATGGAGAGCAGGGAGCTGAGAGATAACATCCATCAAGATACTGAGAAATGAACGGGTAAGCAAAACTGAGAGAAAAATCTAAAATACCTTCAGGGCTGCGAACCATCACAATGGCACACCCTGTGCCCTCCTACAGCCTGCGCTGGCACATGCCCACTGCCCGCTCAGGACGCGGAGACACGTGGCAGGACGGGCTGTGAGCCTCTCCCTCGAGTCCATGGCTCGGCTCACCTGTGACCACCCGGAGGATGACACAGAGCCGGCCTGGACGTCAATAAACGGGGGTAACGTGCGGACACCAGCAAAAGCGCATTGCTGAGTTCCGCCTCACACGTGGGACACAACACTGACGAGGCAGCGAGAAGCTGAGGCCTCGCGGCACCTGCTCAGCGCCGGCACCGGCCGCTCCCTAAGGCCCGGGGGAGTCCCGAGCCTGCAGCGGGGCTTCCAGCAGCATTTCCCCCCCTCCCCCCTCCCTCCCGCGTCTGCCCCCCGCGGTGCCTGCTCAGCACTGCGCCCCGGGAATGGCGGCCCCCGCTACCCGACAGCGCACACTGACTTAGCCAAGGCGTGTACTCTAGCGCGTTCTCCTCCATCAGTGCTGAGGGGGTGCGAGCGTTTAATTATGACGGTGACATGAACGCTGGGGAGAAACTGCCTACGGGTGTCAAACGCAGACTGAGATGGACAGCGTGTCAGAAAGGAGGACGGCAGAGACGGGACGGAGCTGTCGTCACGTGCCGGCCCATGTCCCCCGGCGACCGCTCCCCGGGGCTGTGCACTCACCGAGCCGTTCACACAGGGGGCGTCGTCGTAGTGCAGCGCCGTCCCACTGGGGTGGGCATAGCCGTTGGGGGTGCCCCCGAGGTAGGGGCTGGTGGAGATGACACGTCTGTTCATGAAGCTGAAAGACAGGACGTGGGGTTACGCCTCCTGCCGGGCAGCGAGTCTGGCCTGAGCCCTGACCTCCTGCTTGGCCTGTGCAGGGAGCCTCAGCGTCGGGAGGCGCTGGAGCCACAGCCACACGCCCCACCTAGGGAACGTGAGGGCAGCACGCCTGCAGGACCGTGCAGGGGCGGCCACAGTGTGTGCAACCCCATCCTGAGGACCGTGCAGGGGCGGCCACAGTGTGTGCAACCCCATCCTGAGGACCGTGCAGGGGCGGCCACAGTGTGTGCAACCCCATCCTGAGGACCGTGCAGGGGCGGCCACAGTGTGTGCAACACCAACCTGAGGACCGTGCAGGGGCGGCCACAGTGTGTGCTGGGCTCCCCATTCTTATCGTCAGTGGTCTGAAGTCCTCTCTGGCCCACTGACTGTGTTTTGGGACACAGCCTTGACCCTCCATGAAGGTACCAACAGTGGCTGCTTTCAAGACTGCACGCCCCTCCATGAGCCCGTCCTCAGGCCAGGGCCCACACGCCTGCAAAACTCAAGTATTCCCGTCCGGCCCGAGCTCTTTGGAGTTCCATGCAACAGCGTTTCTCAAGTTCTCGGTGTCCACTCAGTGTCACCGCCCGGAGAGCTCACCTCCACCTGCCCGTCCGGGCTGACGGGACCCTGACAATGGGCACCCCTCTGCTCAGGGAACATCCTGCGGCGGTGGCTGGGGGCTCTGGAGCCGCTTCGTGTCCCCGGAAGTCCCAGCCGCCGCCCTGATGGCTGCTCGCACGAGGGCCTCCCGCCTCGGGGCCTGACCCTCCGCCTGGAGCCTCTCCAGGGCCCCTCCCTTCCTGAGGAGCCCCCTCCGCACCACCGTCCTCAGGTCCCCCTCCGTCCCGATCACGCGGAACACGGACCTACGCGCTCACTGGCCGCTGTCTCGGTCCGAAGTGGACATGGTCCCACTGACCCCGGTCAGCTGCAGGGCCAACTCTGCTGCCCGCATCTCCGGGCGGGACAGTGGCCCTGGGGACAGGCCCAGAGCGGCTCAGGGCGCTGAGTGAGCACGCACGAGAGTCACTGTGTGAGTCACTGGGCGTGACGTGCCTGGGGAGCGGACCCAGCACTCTCCCCCGCAGGTGAAGCCAACAGGCTGCATTCTGAGAGACTTCTCCAGCGGCATTTCCCTCGCGCTCCTATGGCGCCTGCATGAGTGAAGGGCGAGGACCTGCTGCGCTGCTTCCGGCAGGGGCAGGGCCGGCTCACGGGGAGCAGGGCAGGGCTGGGGTCTGCAGCGGGCAGGAGGCTTTCAGAGGGAGCTGCTGCCCTCTGCTGGGGCCCTCGGCCCAGGCGCCTGACTCTAAGGGATCAAGCGGCTCCTCTTGCTTTACTTTGCCTGAGAAGCGTACGGACCCTCTACATGCAGGGCGCGCACAGCGAGCCCAGGAAAGAGAAAAACTTACACACCTGAGTGTGCAACGACCGAGTTTTCTGATTTGCTTAGAGTACGTCTTTTCCCACTTAGGACTCGGAGGGTAGCTGGGTTAGGCACGACGCACACGTGCTGTCCTGGGAGGCAGTAACAGGAAGGAGGGGAAGCTGGGCTCACGGCCAGTCCTTCCCGTGCCGACCGCCGCACAGGGAGCGCGTTACACGGCCCGCTGGGTGCCTGCCCTCCCGCAGGGGGACCCCTCACAGCAGGGCGGTCCGTGCAGGGTGTGTCTCTGGCTCTTGGCGCTGTGCCTGGCACTCCACCCGGGCACAGATGCCAGGGAGGAGCGGGGCCACAGGGCCAGGACAGAGGCTGACCCGCCTGGGGGAGACCGGGGGCACCTGACCCCGGGACACGACACAGATGTCACAGACACTCAGGATGTCCTGGCTGGAGGAGGCCTTCGCCACATCCGCCCTCGTCTCACGAGGGGCCTGGGCCCCACCAGCCTGCAGCCGCAAGGGCAACGGGCCGGGGCTCAGCACTGTGCTGTCTTCGCCGGCGCCCTCGCTGCTGCAGGTCAGCCCGACAGGCAGGTGCGAGGCAGAGGCCAAGAGGAACGTGCTGAACCCAAAACACGAATTGCTCACAGGACACACAGATTGTGGGGAACTACAGAAGCTCCTCCCTCACCACTGCCCAGTGCCCAGGTCAGGCCATTAGGCCACTCACACTGCCGTGCAGCCATCCCACCGTCATCTCCAGGACTTTGCATCTTCCCACGGACACTCGCCCCCATTCAAGTACTCCCTCCCTTGGGGGCCCCGGGACCCCTCGACTTTCTATCCGACAAGCTTCTCTCTACGGCCCTCCTGTGGGTGCAGCACAGTCTCTGGTGTCTGGCCTGTCTCACTGAGCATAATGTCCTCAGGTTCATCCATGTTTTAGGAGAACGCGTCCTATGTAACCCTATATAATAAAGAGTTAATATGCTAATGAGGCCAACCAGCAGGACAACCATCCGGACAAAGCCAGGGCTGTGAGGGCCGAGCCCCTTGCACAAATTTCGTGCACTGGGCCTCTGGTTCTCACACAATGTCCCAGGATTCAGATGAGAAGCAGCTTCCTGCCAGCTTCCCGTCCCCTCTGCCCATACTGACCCCGCTCTCCACCGTCCCTGTCATCACCATCACCGTCACCATCACCATCATGGCTTCCCTGGAGCCCCACTGGGCTCGGAGGTCCAGGAGAGAACTCCAGAGCCCGCCCTGCACGTACCCAGGCCCCCCCCCCCCGCCCCCGGGACCTGTCTCCGCAGCCCAGGCACACGGACCCCCACACAGGCCGCCCCCGTCCACGGGAGTGACACGCCCCCTCCCTCAGACACTTCCCTGCGACCTCGAAGAGTCACTAGCTGGCTGCCAAGGTGCGTAAAGGGAGCACTGGCCTCGTCTTGGAATCCTCACTATCCTGGCCGCTGCCCAGTTTAGGCTTTGGACATTGTTTCCTTATAGAGTCTCTTCTCTCATGTTCCCAAGAATGTAAGACCCAGAAGGTAAAATCAAACTTCGTTGCCAATGGACATCTACGCAGATGTCAACGCAGCGGATTCCTGAAGCCGTGAGTGCCTCACCGGCACCCTGTCAACAGCTAACGTTCAGGGCTGCACCCCATCCCTCTCCGGGGGGGCCTCCCGCTCTGCGTAGATGAGTGTCCCCCACGAGCACACGGAGCCCAGCTGCGCTCGCAGGGAGCACGCATGCTCAGGGCTCCCCCAGGGTGGGCCCGCCCCCGACGGCACGGCGGGCACCTGCGGGCGGAGGACTGACCTCGTCCACACCCCCGTGAGCAGCCGGAACTCTCCACCGCACGCTGGATGGGACCTGGCAGGACTCGGCCTCCACTCTCCCATTTCTTAAAAAGCCACGTGCGGGGGGGGGGGGTGCTTCCCTGACGAGAGGTCAGGAGCCTCCCTCAGTCCCCTGTGCTCTGCTGACTGGACGGACGGACTGTGACACAAAGTAATGCAGAGACGGCGGCCAGGCCCTGACTCGGTCCTGCCTTCCCCACGGAGGGAGCGGCAGGAGCGCGGGCGGTGCTCTGTGCTGGGGCCCCGCTCGCTTTGCTGGAGGTCGCCGGGCAAAGCTGCCCCACGCTGCTCCTCACACAGGCTGCTCAGCCCGCTGCGGTCACGGTCACGGGGCGCCTGACGCCTCCTGCGGACCCAGCCATCTTCCCTCAGCCCCAGAGCGTCCTGGCCGAGCGGCCAGGGCCCACAGACCTTTACAGGAAAAGTGAGTCTAGTGCTTCAGAGACGTCCACGCAAGTCCAGCTGTTCTCCCACCGCCAGCCACCCTGCAAAGGCCTGCACCCCCGGGGCTGTGGGCGGTGCTTGGAGAACTGCAGCTGGCATTGTCTTTGCATCGATATGTTAAAAAAATTCATGGTTCAAAGAACATTCCTGTATGAACAGCCTTTTTTAAAAAAATCACGATTTAAATTGCAAAGGTACGTGATTAATGGCTTCAAAGACCGTTCTCACTCAGCAACGCGTAGAATCACTTCTGGCTCATAGATTGCTCCCCCCACAGGGGTCAGCAGAGCACAGCCCCCGGCCCACTGCCTGTGCCTGCAAACAAGGCTGATGCAACAGCCCACTCGCTCCTGCTCTGCAGAGCCGAGTGGACCGGGAGTGGGGACTCGCTTGCCTGTGACGGGAAAAGCTGGCCGGCCTGTTCTGGGAAACACGAGGGCCAGAGGACAAGGCTTTCACCGACGTCCGGATGAGCAGGTGCAAAGGCAGCGTCTCCCGTGGCCTCCCTGCCGCCCCGCGAGGGAGAACATCGGGAACGTCGCCCTGTGACTGACCCGCGCCCGCGGGCCTTACCAGAAGGTCTGCTTGGCCGTCTGGATGATGTTGGCTGACATCTCCACGTCGATGTAGTCGTAGTGCAGGGCGCCGGGGTCGGTGGAGGACCCCGTCTCGGCCAGCAGGACCCCGATCCACCGGCCCATGTCTTCCGAGGACGCCGCCTGCACGAGGGGAGGCGCGTGTCACTTGATCAGGGGAGAGTTTCCACGCACAGACGGGACGGCGCGGGGTCCGGGGCTCATGCGAGGAAGTCGCGGAGGAAGGTGGGGGCTGCCGCGCCGCGGGACCCGCTCTGCGTTCAGCCCGAGCCTTGAGGGACGTGGAAACTGGGGCCCCACAACGCCTGCCGTGCCAGGGGAAGGGCTCTGGGTGCAGGGCGTGGGACTCGCTGTTAGCTAAAGCTCAGCCAAGGGAGGTGCTGACGAAGCCTCGCTGACCTGTCAGCAAAGCCTGGCCCGGAGAAGCAGCACCGCCTGCGCTGGCCCAGCCCCGAGGCCGGCGGCCGGCGCTCTGCGGGCCTCGGCTCCGGTAGCCAGGCCAGCAATGCATTTCCTTCCCTTTAGCTGAGGCCTAAAGCATGGGCTCCCTTCCCGTAAGCCGTGCTTACGGAGGTACCGTTTCTCAGGACGTTTAAAGGCTCCCAACCCTGAACCTAATCTTCATTTGCAATCTGAACCTCAGCTCAGCCGAGGCCCTAACCACTGAGCCCCGGCCGGGCCAAAGGGGAAGGGGAAGTAGGTGGCGGAGGCTGTTGAATGGCCTTCTCCTCGTCAGCGAGCCGGCTCTAGGAAGGCAGCCACACACGGGCCACGGCTCCTGGAAACCAGGTCTCGGTGTCCACACACATGGCTCACGGCCACGGCCTCTGCACTCTCACTCTGCCTGGAGCCGCCTGGCCCCGCAGGATGAGGGAGGACAGCGCCCTCTGGAGGCGTAACTGCGGGCAGTTCCCCTGGAAACAGTGAAGCAAGGCGAGGAGGGGAGGCGACCAGGAGGTGCCGGGGCCCAGGCTCACTGCAGGGCTCAGCAGAAGGGGCCGCAGGGCGCGGTCCAGGACCCTCGGAGGAGCACCGCGAGGACAGCAGAGACGGACACACGAGCAGAGGGAGAGGGGGACAGGGCGGGACACAGCAGGCGCTGTCAGCTCAGCAAGGCGGAGGACTCGGACGGGGCAGCGGCTTCGGGAAAGAGGGCCGTCCTACCTCCAACACGGCCACCTCCTGCCCGTTGCGGAGCAGCCGGAAGGTCAGGGGGTGCCTGGAGTCCAGCCCCGGGATCACCTCGCAGCCACGGAGGGGGATGGACACGAGGTGGGTCTTCAGGTCGGTCCTGTCCTTGTGCAGGATGAGCTTGTTGTCCTTGACCCGGCACCAGCGCTCCCGCCAGCGGTTGTTGGAGAGCACGGTCAGGTGGCCTGCAGCGACAGGGCGGCTCAGCTCGGGCAAGCGCCAGCTCTGTGTCCCGAAAGACACGAGGGCAGGAACGCCCACGGAGGGGACCCCACACGTCTCAGGCCAATTCCCACACACGGGAGGGCGTCACGGGTACAGCTGAAGAGCTGTGACTTGAATCCGGTTGCGGAGCTGACATTATGACTTTACTCTGTAAAACACTATCGGTACGTGACGTACGTCTGATGCGTTTATCCTTTATAAGGAAGGAAGCTCCACTTAAAAGCCCACAGTCAGCTGTGAGGGCTGACGGGCCGAGCAACAGCGTAGGACCATGGACGCCTGCCCGTGGCTTCCGCCCCATCTGCGCATGAACCCCGCTCAGAGCCCGCTTTGTGGACACTTGAGAAGTGACCGCCGACTGCTGCCATCGTCAGAGCCTGCGGGCACGGATGGCAGTGGCCTGGGGACCGACGAGAAGATACGGAAGGAGATCTGGAGACGTGACTGCTCTCCAGCACCCGAAGCTGCTGGGGCCCAGGGTGGTCCCTCCCGAGGGTCGTGGGCCAGCGCCCTGCCTGGGAGGGACAGGCTCGGGGCCATTCCTCAGGGGCCTTGAGGCTGGGAGCTTCTCCAGCCGGGGAGGCCGGGAGGGAGGTGGGAAATGAACTTGAACCATCCAGGGGCCGTGGCAGCCGACCTGGGACTCTGTCCTGGGAGCCTAGGACCCGGAGGCAGGCGCGGAGCCCCGACGGGAAGCGCGAGGGCAGGGGCTGCGCAGTCGCTGCCGCACACACGTTAGCACAGGTCTGCCCACGGCAGCCACTCAGGACAGGCGGATGCAGCATGATGTGGGGTGAGGCGGGGTGACCCTGGTCTGGGGCCTGGAGCCGCATGAGGAGCCCTGGCTCGGTTACTTCAGCCGAGAGGAATGCTGACCACCGCGCCTTCATGCCAAACCCCTGCGTCTCCTCTAGCGAGCAGAGCGAGTGGACATCTCCCCGCACACAGCCCAGCCTCCCTCCCAGGAGCCGCGGGACGGGACTGAGGGGCTGCGACTTGGGGACAACACGCGCGGCTCCCGGGCTCAGGGGCTGTCTCACCGCAGGTGGGCACGTCCTCCTCGGCGGAGGAGGTCTGCTCGTCGGTCGATGGCTTTTTCTTTCCTAACCCGATGATCTTGGTGATTTTTTTCCCAGTGACTTTAGATACGGTCCCCTTGCCCTCTGATTTGGAACTTTTTTTCCTCTTGACTGTCAAGAATAACAACAAAAAAGCATGTTAAGTCACAGACTCACGATGGACAGACAGTGAAACACAGCGGAAGCCTCAGCCGCTGGCTTGCCCCGTCCTCCTTCCTGAGCACCCGCTGTAGGCCGGCCTTTGGGGACCTGGCTTGTACCATCGGGGTGCTGACTCAGTGAGGCGCCGGTGAGCCGCGCCGATGAACGCCTCCCCGTGTGCCGTGCTCGCTGGGATGAGCGAAGCTGCCACGGGACTGCGGCCGAGACCTCAGCTCCCCGTGCTCCACCGGACGGATCACCCAGCATCGCAGTGCCTGGCGCGTCGCGTGGGGCCTGTCCTTCCCCGTGGACGCAGGAGCAGGAGCGTCAGAGTCGCCCGTGGCTGGACTGCAGGTGCTGGGCCGCTGCCATGGGTTCGAGGGGTAACGGAGAGGAGCTGCCTCGGCAGCCAGCCGTCTGCCTGGTCACGAAGGGCTGGACGAAGGGACCTGACTGAAGCCTCAGCGCACAGTCCAGAGTGAGCCGCAGAGCGAAGGGAGGAGAGAGGGTCAAGTGCAGCTTAACCATTAACTTCCTGCAGGGACTACTCATTGTCTGCAATATACAGAGCATCGCGACAAGCAGAGAAGTGTTTAAACCGACGTCACCTCTTCAAAATACGGAGGCTGCTCTGCTTTGAAAAGCCCCGGGGAATGCTGGGTAGGGATAGATTCACCCTCACGCTCAGCGAGACGCACTCGCTCCGAGAGGCTACTGGAGGGCCCTGGGGGAGGGGCCGCGGCGTGGGCTGCGCCTGGGCACCCAGGCGGGTACCTGAGATTGTGCGTCGGTCTCCTCCAGGGCAAACCTCAAAGGTAGGTTTCCTGGCTGTGATTACCCCTAACGTGGCCCGTGGACGAGAGAACGCCTCCCCCCGAGCAGCTTCCGGCCAGAGGACGGAACGCACACTCTGGCAGATCGCACGGCAGAGCAGAGGCCGTGCCTCCGACTGACCCTGGTCACATCACCCAGCCCAGAGGTTGGGTTCCGAGACAGCGGCCGGCTTGCTGCCTGGTTGCAGGTGACGGCATCTGCCTCCAGCGGCAGGAGGGGCAGTGGGCAGCGGCTCACCTGGGAGCCAGGTCCCGGGGGCAGGCAGAGGCTGCAGCTTCCACGGGGAAGACCCCCTGCCCCACGATGCCCTCCTCTCGGCCCAGCCCCCACGCCGGGGAGGAGATCACGTATGAGAAAGGGCTTGTCTTCAAAGCTCTAAGGAGCTCTCAGAAGTCAGTCACAGGAACAAGCCACTCAATGAAAATACGGGCAGAGGCCCTAGCTGGTGTGGCTCAGTGGATAGAGCGTCGGCCTGCGGTCTGTCTGAAGGGTCCCAGGTTCGATTCCGGTCAAGGGCATGTACCTTGGTTGTCGCACATCCCCAGTAGGAGGTGTGCAGGAGGCAGCTGATCGATGTTTCTCTCTCATCGATGTTTCTAACTCTCTATCCCTCCCCCTTCCTCTCCGTAAAAAATCAATAAAATACATTTAAAAAAGAAAATACGGGCAGAGGATGTGATAGACTTTTCACCAGAGGGGATGCCTGGACGGCAAACAAGCTCGTCAGCCTTGGTCAGCGTGGTTGGTCCTGGGCAGAGGCACGGTGAGGCCGGCTGCACAGCGCAGCGCAGCACAGCACAGCACAGCTATGCAAATGGCAAACGCAGGGACCAGCACGACAGAGTGCCACCAAGGCTGGTGAGCGCACATGCCGAGCACCCTGCTCCCAGGCGATACCTGGGGGAAAGGAAAACCTGTCCACAGCAGCTTCGCTCCCACGGCGCCGAGCTGCCAGCAACCAGCCCTCTCCCGTGGGTACAGCCGTGCCACGTCCGTGCTGACCTCCTGCTCGGACCCTGAGCACCTGCACGCGGGGCTCCCAAATGCCTGAGGCCGAGGCAGAGAAGCCAGACCGAGAGGCTCCGCTGTGGCCTCCACGCACAGCATGTGCTGGGAAGGACAGAACACAGACCCGCAGCTGCCAGGAGCGGAGGCCGGGGGGACCGAGGGGCACAGGGACACCTGGGGTCAAAACTGTCCCACGTCCTGACTGTGTGGATGGTCACCCACCACGAAGTGTTTGTCAAAACTCAGGGAGCTGTATGCCACCAAGGGTGCTGCTGCCGCGTGTGACGCCATGGGGCTGGCTCAGCATGTGCACCCCAGGTCCTCACTGTCCACAGGGAACACCCCGACTGCCCCGCCACAGATGAATGCCGGCAGAATGTGGTCCGCAGCACCACGGACTATTGCTCAGCCTCAGAGAGGAAGGGGACGCTGACACCTGCGGCCTGGGCGGACCTGAGGGCATGGCGGTGAGCGGGCGAGCCAGCCACCCAGGGCGAGCACTGTGGTTCTGTGACGCGAGGTCCCGAAGGAGTCAGACCCACAGACAGCGGGCGCCGCAGGCACCGTGGGAGCGGCTGCAGCCCTGGAGAACGCGGAGGGAGGCGGTGTTTAATGGGGACAGTTTCAGTCTGGAAGATGGAAGGTTCTAGAGAGGATGGTGTGCCGGCTGCACAGCAATGCATGTGCCTAAGGCCACTGGACTGGACCCTTAACAGTGGTCTATGGGGTAGGTTTTTGTTCTGTGTATTTTACCGCAATTTAAAACCATTTCTTTAGATGCAAGTGAAACACATCTGCAGAGATTTTTTTTTTTTTTAAAGGGCTTCAGAAACCTGCACGTCTGGCTCCTCATTGGAAAGAAGAGGAGCTGAACTCATCGGGAGACGGTCCCGACGGAGCCAAGGCCGCGCGGGGTGGGCACGTGGCTCCCCTCATCACCCAAAGCCCTTTGCGGGGGATCCCTTCCCGGGACAAACCGCGGGAGGAAATGCTGCTGAGCCTCCAACGCAAACCCCTGCTGGGCACGTCGGCCGCAGGAGGGGAGCCTCAGAGGGTCCTACTCCCCAGAGGGCCTTCTCGGATCCGTCAGTGCGGCCAGGACAGTGACAGGCGCGTGAACGAACCCCCAGGAGACATGCCCGCGGCCGGGGTTTCCGAAACGGGCTGCAGTGCTTCGGGCAGAACTCACCTTGCTCCTTGCCGTTACACACGGCAACGCCATTCTCCACGACACCCTCCCCGTCCGAGCTGGGTCTCTCCGAGGACAGTTTCTGCGGGGAAGAAATGGACAGAGTTATTCCTACGATGTCACATTGACCAAGCGATGTCATGGATCGATCCCCAGTGATCTCAAAGCGGAAAGAACGTGGGCCGAATTCTCAGCGATCCGGACAGCCGGGGCTCAGCGGTGGCACCGACCAGCTGCCTGCTATCAACGCCTCAAAGACACCAAAGAGCCAAGAAAAAAGGCACCGGGGTAACCAGCACATGCTACAGCACCTGCCTTCACGCACCGGGGTAACCAGCACATGCTACAGCACCTGCGTTCACGCACCGGGGTAACCAGCACATGCTACAGCACCTGCCTTCACGCACCGGGGTAACCAGCACATGCTACAGCACCTGCCTTCACGCACCGGGGTAACCAGCACATGCTACAGCACCTGCCTTCACGCACCTCACTCTCGCACAGTAACTACAAAAACATCAGGGCTACAGGAAACCCCGCTCCCCAAACCAATTACGCTTCCAGAAACAAACACTACGCCGTCCACTTAATTTCCTCCCGTGAATAATGGTCAAGCGTCCAGTGTTTGTGACAAATATGCTCAGAGGACGCACAGTCGGGCGGCTGTCAGACCCTCAAGGGCACTGGAGTCCTTGCCCGGTTGGCCCACACCTGACGTCGGGGGCACGGTCAGGACTGCCACTTGCCATCGGAAGCAGAGGCACGAGGGGAGCGGCAGGGGAGGGTCCAGGGGACGTGGTGACGGGAGGTGAGCACAGACAGGCCTGTTCCTCTCTCTCCCTTACAATATGCAGGTGATGCATATGGAGTTGCACACCCGGAGCCCATATGATTGTATTAAGTAATGTCACCCCAGTAAATTCAATGTTTTTTTTAAGCAGCAGCACAGTTGAGAGCTGGGACCCCTGCGTTCCGCCCGGAAGAGCTGTGGGGTCACAGCGGGGGGCACAGGCTTCAGCCCTCCTAGATCCTCTGCACTGTCCCCCATGCCACAGAGATGCCAGCGCAGGCGGGTGGGGGGGCACGGGCACACACACGCCACCTCAGCAGAGGGCCGGGCTGCGCTGGCCCAGGCCGGCAGACGGTGCTGGGACAGCCGCGGGAAGGGGCCAGTGGTGCCCATGGGAACCTGGTATGTGCCGACCTCCAGCGACGGAGCAGGGGAGAGCTGGCGCCGCCCAGCTCCCAGGCCGGGCACTGCTCCTGGGAACCAGGTCGGCAGGTCTGGGCGGGCACAGCACAGCCTCAGAAACCACGCCAAGGGAAGGGTGCCACCAGTCCCGCGGGAGTGGGTGAGAAACCCTGATGCACGCTGCTGGGAAGCGAAACCGGACCAGCCTTTCTGGATGGCTATCTGCTTAGCAACACGAGCCAAATCTTAAAAGCAACCCTCCCCTTTGGCTGGTACCCGAGCTCCTGGGGTCTACTCTCAGGTAACAGGGAAGCAGCGAAGACTTACAAAACGATGCTGGGTTATCTTAAACGGCCAACAAACCAGGAGTTACATCTGAAAGGGGGCGGGTGTCATATGACAGTAGAGTCATAGGATTTCAAAGTATTCAGCTGCTAAAAGTGCAAAAACGGTTGTTGCTTGTTATTAGTTTTTAAAAGCCTGGAAAATTGGTAATATAAAGGTCAGGAAAAAAAGGCAGCATAACATGTTTATCCATCAGAATATCTAAACCATAAAAGAAACACGAGCAGGAAAAGCTGGTTAAAAAGTGCCATGTTGGGAGCAGCTGCCTCCTCTGTGCGGGGGTCCGTGGGTGACTGGATTCCGGCATTTGTGTTTCTCTGAACTGCTTGAGTTTCCCACAGCGAGTAGGATGAGGGCTGTGATAGGGTTGATTCTGTGTCAACTTGGAGGGTGTTCTGGATGAGACTAATTTGTCGTTGTTAATCCTCACCCCAGAATACTTTTTTCCACTGATTTTAAAGCAAGTGGGAGGGAGGGAGGGAGAGGGAGAGAGAGAAATAGGGAAACATTGATATGAGACCCATCAATCGTTTGCCCTCTGGATGCACCCCAATAGGGCCAGGGACCAAATCTGCAATCTAGGTATGTTCCCTTGACTGGGACTCAAATCTGTGACCTGTCAGTGTGCAGGCCAACACTCTAACCACTGAGCATACCCGCCAGGCTAACAGTGACCGCTGAGGAATGCCGATGGTGCTCCCTACTGCGCTGGGCCTCGCCTCACGGCTGAAGGCCTGCACAGCACTCAGAGCCAGTCTCCTGAGCAAGGGAGCGTTCTGCAGACGGCCTTCAGGCGCCACCTGCTGGCCTACGCTGCATCCTCCATGACCACATGAGCCAATTCCTTATGATAAACCTTACACATGAAAAGCATTCCTTACATAAATCATGCACATATCCATATACGTAAGTACATGCGCGTACGTGCACACACACACCATTAGCGGTTTCTCTTGAGAACTCTGACCAAACAAGAAGGGACACGAAGGATCTGTTCACTGGCAGAGGCTACACAGGGGCCTTGGAGAGTTCCCGGGCCGCAGCCGCCATAGGAGCTGCGTGCAGGAAGCCAGGGGTCTCCACGGACAGAAAGTCTGTGTAGGGACCATCAGGGCGGGCTGGGTGCATGGCATGACAAGGGCCGGCCCTGCCCCCTGCCGGCCGTCACTGGGCCTTTCTCCAAGGAACACGGGCACAGGCCAGGGGCACAGGAGACGCAGCCTGGCCCACGGGGAGAAAGCTTGGGGCGGACACCCGGGCAGTGCCCGCTGTATCCAAACACACAGACCCAAGTGCAGACTCCACGCGGCCACGTGACAGCCGGGTGGCCTTGAACAAGGCCTAGCAGCTTCCGTCCACGGCCAACCACGCAGCCTTAGATCGGCCAGCTCCAGCCTCGCGCCACGGGCACTGGCACCCCAGGAAGCAGGACCGCAGTCTCTCCGGGAGCGCGGGAATGCTCAGGGGCGGCCCGAGCTGTGAGCAGGCCCACTCCGCAGCACACGCCCTTACCTTCTCCAGCTCCGCCTTGTGCACCGGGGAGCCTGGCGGCGGGGGACACTCGGCGCCCACGGGCCCGCTGCAGCCGCTGTAGACCTCTCGGATCACCTGCAACGAGGCGGGCAGTGGTGAGCGCATCCAAGCAGACACTCCCAGAGGGGAGGAGGCCTGAGGTGAATAGGGGCGCGTGGTGTGGCGGGGCACCCACAGGTCACAGCACCTGGGCTTCAGCTCCAGGCCTCCAGGCAGCCTGACTGTCACCCGCGCCTGGTGCTGACCCAGGTCCTGGATACGAGGGAACGGGTACGCGAGGGTTCCGCTCATGGAGCTCCCGCTCCAGGAACAGCGAGGTGCCATCGGGCACAATGAGTGTCACCAGAAAATGCAGGCGACGTGAGACAGCGCAGGGGCGGCCAAGAGCAAAGGGAGGCCTTGCCGGGAGGACACCAAGCTGCATCCCCAGCCCCTCTGCAGTCGCAGGGTCCCCTCGGCCGCGCCTGAGCCGCTCAGGGTGGGGTGGGGCGGGCTCGGATGGCTGGGGTGGGTAAGCAGTAAGTGAGATAAGTCCTGGGTAGACAGAGCGCACATCCCACAGCTGCCTGTCCTCTGCTTGGGTTCTGGAAATCCTCAGGGAAAAGACTGAAAAGGGGGTGTGGCCCACAGCACAATACACCAATACAGCGCTCCCCCACCCCTGTGCTGTCACTACAGTGTCACACTCGCTCCAGGTCACGTCTGTCCCCGAGGCTCTGCCTGCTTCCCGCCAGGTCCTATTTGCCGGCAGAGGTTCGGGGAACCAAGGAGACCCGAGGTCACCAGATGAGGACACTCGGCCATCAGCTCACTGACAGTCACCGTTCCTGGTTCACCCGCACATCTGGGAACTGCACACTGGGCCTCCCTCCCTTCCCCGCTGGAGCTTACCTCCTGCGCAGCACATGCGCAGTGTCAGCATCCCATGCACCAGATTCCCAGGCAACCTGGGCCACACGGGGGTTACTCGAGGCGTCAGGCACCATGAGATGATGCACCTTTCCCCAGGCTAACCCACAGTCCCGCCCCAGGCGCAGAGGAAGGGCCGGGAGCACCAGCAGCCTCCCCCGTTCCACAGGCCAGCGTTCCCCTTCCCCCTGCTCTATGGGCCAGGACTCTTCCCCGTCCTATGGGCCAGTGTTCCCCTCCCCCGTTCTAGGGGCCAGTGTTCCCCTCCGTGTCCCACAGGCCGGCAGGTGGGAGGACCGCAGGTATTTCATGAAACTGTCTCTCTACTCGGAACTCCACGTCCGGCCACACCGCCTGCAGTTCATGAAGTACTAAGGGTCCGCACCCTGTGCTGTGAACAGCTACAAAGGAGGTTTGGGGACTGCTGAGTTCATTTTAAAGAGCCATGTCCTGCGAGAAGTTCAATGTGTATTTAAAAGAACTGAACCCAAATTCGGAATCACAAACCAAACTGCTTCATGTTCTGTGGTATTTTTGTTTGCTTTCAACTCGAGCCTCATCTCCAGAAACACAGCCTCCGCCCATTTGTAAGGACACCCGAGCACCCCGCTTCTGGGAATGCCGCTCTGTCTCCTGACTGACCCCACAGAGCAGCTCATGTTCTTGGCATCTGTACACACACACGCACACACATACACAAACACATACTCTTACATGCATATACACACGTACACACACAAATACACACACTCTTACACATACACACACATACACACTCACACACAGAGTCGGTGAGTCCTGGCGAGAGCTGTGGGTGGCGGACGCTGCAGGCAAGCGGAGAGAAACCAACCTGGCACGACTCCGGAAGTGAGCGTCGGGTCACGTCCTGGCTAAACAGTCCTCACGCTCACACTGACAAAGGGTGTGCACCTCACTCAGAAGATCCCAAACGGTTACGTCAAAGCCACATTTCACAGTCTGAAGGCCTAGGCAGTAAGCTGACGACAATACGGGGTAACTCAGCTCATATGGATACGAAAGGGTCACAGCCTACACTGAGGAGTTAACACTACATGAAGCTATTAGAAGGAAACAGGCAGAAATCTTCAGGGCCTCGGGTGAAACAACAGTTTCTTAGCTTTGACATAAAAAGCACTACAAAGGAACGGGATGCTGACACGCATGACAACGTGGGTGACCCCTGAAAACTCACCGCTAAATGAAAAAAGCCCGTCACAGGGACACGAGTGTGCACACGGAACGGGACAACAGGCAAGTGGGTGAGGACAGAGGAGTGGTGCCTGGGGCTGGGGCTGGGGCAGGAGGGACTGCTCCGCAGTGAGTACGGGTTTCCTGATTGGGGTGATGAAATGTTCTGAAACTAGATTAATGGTGATGGTTGCACAACTGTGAACATACGAAAAACAATGAGTCATACTTTCACAGGGCAAGCTGGCGTACCTCAATAAAGCTGATATAAAAAATTACTGAAATAATGTATTTCCCCAAATACAGTGGCCAGCATGGTCACCAGGTAACCTGGCACAGCAGACAGGCTGACAAACAAGAACACACACAGCTCAGACGGGCACAGGCCCACCACCCCTCACCGAACCCAGTCAGAACGCCGTACTTGCTGTGGAGGTAAAAGGCTAAGCAAACCTTCCTGAAAGAAACAGCTGGAAACTCTAGAACTAAAAGCTCTCATAACCGAAATTAAGGACACACTGAACAGGGGCCAATTTAACAGCCGATTAGACGCAGCCAAAAAGAGAAACAGGGAGCTGGAGAGTAACAACAAGCTGAGCAGACTACACACGTTTTCAAGGGGAGAGTAAATACGAGGAGAAGAGAAGACACAGAATACGGTGGAAAGGCCTCCCGGATCTTTAAACGCCTCAGGAGGAGGGGAGGAAACGGGGCAGTTATATTTGAAGAGAAACGGCTGAATTTTTTTCCTGAAACTGAGAACGATGACAACCCGCAGATTTCAGAAGCCTAAGGAGTCCCAGGCAGAATCAACAGACAGGACTCTGCATCCCGGACCAGTGAGGTGGAACTAGAACATTCCAGGAAGACAGTGCTGGCAGCGCCTGCAAGCGGGGCCAGAAAGTCCTTGAAGGGACGCGCTGCAGTGACTGCCCTGAGTCCTCAGACATCCCCGGCCCAGGACCACAGTGTCCAGGCTGACCTACGTCTGCGCCACCTGAAAAAATGCCAAGTGAAGCAACGCAGGAGCAGCTGGCGGTGCAGCGGCTCAGAGCCACGCGACCACTTGCCTTCAGCCACTGCTCGGCCTGCTCCTGGCTCTGCACCGCGAGGACCAGGGGGTCGGTGCCCTGCTGCGTGATCTTCAGCTCGTGCTTCTTCTTCTTGCCGTCCTTGGGGACGTAGGCGACGCTGCAGCCCAGGAGGGGCAGCTCCATCTGCGGCTGCTGGTCCTTGGAGCTCTTGTAGCACTGCAAGGACAGGGACAGCTGCGTCAGGGCCCGCGGGCGCGGGCGGGAACGAGGAACCGTGGCAGGACGAACGCAGGAGCGTGGCGCGGCCCCTGGAGGTCTGGCCACTAGTGGGGCTGCTTGGCGACTGGGAAGGGACCTGCAGCTGCCACTGCCCCCCGCTCCACACCCACGCTCACCTCCGTGCACGGGAAAATGCATCTGCCCATGACCTCAGCGAAGCCCACCGACCGTCACTGACACGGCCAGCGGGAGCCGAAGGGCCCGCACTGACGGCCGGCGACCTGACCGAGCCGCCTCCCTAGGCTCAGGGCTACGATGCATTCGGTTTGCTGACATGCACGGCCCTGCACACGGGGTGTCCCCGCCTCATCTCCACCCTCCCTGAAAGAGGAACGGCTCCAGCGAGAGCACACGCATCAACACACGACACAGCAGCGTCTGCAGGTGGCCTCTGGGCGAGCAGAGGAGCCGGCACCCAGGTCCCAGTCTGTCCCTGCGGGAGCTGGGCCTGCGAGTTGGCCACGTGTCCTGAGCGAAGGGAGTGGCCGGTCCTCACTGGGGCGACATGAAACGATCAGGCAGGACAACACCTCCTCCCGAGCAGCGAGTGTCCCCCCACACGAGGCGCCTCCAGCCCCTCAGCCTCACGGGCGCCTGCTCTGCGGAGTAAGCTAACCTGCTTTCGCACCTTCGGTAAGTGGCCTGTCACTGTGGTTATGCCACTTGCCAAAGGTCAGGTGACCGAACACGTGGCCGACCCAGGCGGGTCCTACGCTGGCCTCTAAGCCGCCCCCCGAGGAATGGGCACACGGCTGCCTATTTTCAGACGTAACTGTCTACAGTTCCAGAGCCGTGCCTCTTGGATGACACGTGGATGGAATATACCCACTTTTTAAAATGTCTCAAATGATGGTTGCCCTGTCTGAAAAGGAAGAACCATCCTAGCTGGTTTGGCTCAGTGGATAGAGCATCGGCCTGCGGACTGAGGGGTCCCAGGTTCGATTCCAGTGGAGGGCATAGGCCCGGATTGTGGGCTCCATCCCCAGTAAGGGGCGTGCAGGAGGCAGCTGATCAATGATTCTCTCTCATCATTGATGTTTTTTTCTCTCTCCCTCCCTCTCCTCTCCTCTCTGAAATCAATAAAAATATATTTCTTAAAAAGCTTAAAAAATAAATAAACAAAAATAACAAAAAATACACCCAAGCCAGTGGACCTCGGATTGCTGTGAATGGTTACGTGTCCCCGATTTTTCGCGTCCCACGTAGGTGGAAAGGAAACAGTGCAGAAAGGAACCATCACAGCCCGTGTTTCCTCTTCAGCCAAAGGCCTCGGCCTGGCTGCGTCCCCAGGAGGAGCTGATGAACTGCCTCGGGAGGTCGCTGCAGGGACCCGGGAAGCTGCTCTGAGGCAGACAGCAGCAGGGCACCTACTCGGGTGCCCCAAGAGCAAGGCCGAGGGGAGGAGGCAGAGGCAGGACCGGCGGGGAAGAAGCCACAACACAGTGCCCTGGGGGTGGCAGTGGGGCCAGGGGCTCGGGCCGGAAGGCGCCATCGGGGCCCGAGGCTGGGCCTTCGCATCGCCCCTCGCAGTGGAGCTGGGAAGGGAGCGTGACGGGGACGGGCTGCCTGCGGGGCTGCGGGGTGAGGGAGCGCGAGGGAGCAGGCCCCTGTGGCCTGAGGGGCTTGGGCAGAGGGGAGCCGGCTCCGCCCGCCCGAAGGCTGTGAAGATGCCGCCAGAGGCGCACCTCCCAGGAACACTCAGGGCAAGAGACTGGCTTCCCGTCTCCGCCTCCGGTTCCTGTGCTGCTCCGACGTGGGAAGCACTGGCCTTGTTGTCCTGCTAATCTTCCCTTCAGTGTCAACAGCAGTCACCCGGGCAGCTGGATCATAGGCCATTTTGATCCAAAACAAAATCCCTTTATAATAAAAATCGCTAACTTAGTCCCCGCACCTGGGCGAGGACAGGCTTCCTCGCGGTTTTCCATTCATTTCTTCTGAGACACTCACAGCTGCTCTGAGTGCTGGGTGCCATCCCCCCGGCTGTGAAGGGGGGACTCAGGGCAGGAGATGGAGATGAAGGAGGAGGGAGGCAGCAGGCAGTGCAGCAGGGGTGCGGTGAGGGCAGCATTCGGGCGAGGGCAGCATTCGGACGGGGACCCCGCAGCAGGAGGCTCTCGCGTGAGTTTCAGAACTGCTTTCACCAGTCGTCGGTGTACCCCCCCCCCCGAACCCACGTATTTTTAAAGCACTGATGTAATAACATACCCACATCTTGCACCATCATGTCAGATGGTTAATAAGTTCCATGTTCACCTCCCTCATCTTTTTTTCATTCTTTACTTTAAAATCCCCACGTCATTCTGGCATGTTCTAAATTTAGGAACTTTTAGGCTGAACACGTGGAAAAAACATGTACTCTCGCTGCTTTTTAAAAATAATTGAACAAAATCACTAATTAAAAACACTCAGTGTCCTAAGAATCTAGGGAAATGAGACCCCCATCGTTCCCAGGCGACTCCGCAGAGAGAGTGAGCTGCCCCCGAAGGGTGACATACAGAAACATAATTTCTCACGTTCTCTCTTAATGAGAGCTTGAGTGATATTTTTCTCTCAAGGTTCATTGGAAGGAAAAACAAAAAGCAAAAACATGCTCTAAAAATCATAATTCTAGCAACGCCAAGGTTCCTGAAGCCGGGAGGAGGCGGGAGGCGCGGCGGGGAGGGCGAGGGGCGCCAGGAGCCGCGCTCGCCTCCTGAGCAGGTCTTGCCGGAGCCCCACCCAGCAGAGGGTCTGTGTGCCCAGCCCCTGCCTCTCCGTCACTTACCCGCTTCCTCCTCAGCCTCTCACAGAAAGGA
>PVJC01018016.1:0-31762 GCA_004026665.1 Murina feae | reverse complement strand
TCTTAGGCGACCCCTGTGAAAGGGTTGTTCGACCCACAGTTGTTCAACTATGACCGGTTGAGAACCACTGAGTAAGAGTTTTAACATCTCTGGCCATCAGGAAGCCTGATTAGTGTCCCTTAATACAATATTTCTCTAATTTACTTGACCACACAACTCCCTTTTCCCCATGGCCTCTATTAATATCTCAACAAATAGGTCAGGACCAAAGACAGCTTCAGAAAGGCAATTCTTAAAACCTGAACTATAAGGCTTGAAATGAATGAGGAATTACAGGACAAGAAGGGAGGGAAAGAGACTGGTTTGGGGTCTGAAGGACTTTGAGACAGGACAAAAAAAAAAGAGGGGGGGAATAATCTATGACTCCAAAGAATGTCCAGAACGTTCTTCCTATCTGTGAATGTCCTTTTCCCCAGCTCATTCCTGGTAGACAGAGGCAGAGATTGCGGTTAGTGGTCCAACAGCTCATGGCCACCAGGAGGGGATTGTGGGAATTTGAAGTGACTCTGTACGAGTTCCTTGCCTGTGCACTTTGCTTCTTCTCAATATTCGATCACTGTGACAACCTTTCCCTAGGAAGAGCGGGAAAATGAAATGATCCTGTGGATTCAATTCTGCAAATAACCCACCCTGGTGCCAGCCTGTGCTAGGTGCCAGGACCACGTGGATGCATAACCCACCTTTAGCTATCAGCCTAAACGGGAAGGAGACAGAGTCCCTCCCTCGGGGTACACACATGGTCCTGGGGGCACACAGAGGATGTCAGGAGTCTCCTAAGGCCTCATGAAGCACATCTCCTCATTGCTTCCAGGTAGAGGGCTGAGGTGCAGGAAGGGGAGAGAAAACTTCTGGCAGAGAGAACTGCAAGAGCAAAGTCGTGGAGGCAGGAGAGAGAGGGGTGGCCTGGGGCCTCTAGGAGCAGAATGTTTGGCAGGATGGGGACAGTGTGGACAGACAAGGTAGAACAGATCCTGCCCAGAAGTAAGCATTTGAGCTAGTTACTGCTACACTGAGTTGCAGTTGCTGATAAGGAGGGGAAGAAAGAGAAGGGAGGATTGAAGATGACTCAGGGGGGTGATGGAGTGCCTAGAAGAAGAGAGACGTGGGAGCAGACTGAGAAATCTGGATGCAGGAAGGAGGTGGGAAGACAAGTTCAGGCCTCAACAAGTGAAACGGGTTATGTAAGAAGCCAGAGCCTTGGTGACAATGATAGTGATGATGATGATGATGATGATGATGATAATGTCTACAATGACAACAACAGCAACAAAGATGACAGTGCATTCTCTCCTCCCTCTTTCTCTCCTGGCTATAGGGGTGCTACAGGGAAATGGCAGAAGGACACTGATCCTAAGGCAGAATTCTGTCTTCTCTAAAGGCCCTTGGGGGCAGGTAGAACTGAGGCCAGTTTCCCCATCCATCTCTGACACCCTCTACCCATTCATCCTTCTGCAGAAGACATACTGGGCTGGTCCAGTTGGTCCTGACCCCCAGCTTCTAAGGAGCCCAGGTGAACCATCTCCCTGCAGAAGCAGAGAACCAGTACCACTACACACAGAGCAGGGCCATGCAAAAAAAAAACAGAATACCGAGCACCCTGCTCTCGGGATGCATTATCTTCAGGGTAGATGTGTTCTAGTAGCACATTCCCTGGGTGTTTCCAAAGCCAGACACACTGGAGCCTTGTTCCAGCCTCGCTCTGGGCCAAGGCCTGGGCCTACCTCCAGCTCTGGCTGCTGCCCCTGTTCAGATCCAGCCAGGACCACTTAATAGGCCAGGATTGTAGCCCCGGTGCTGTGGGCAGTGAGTTCTGCTAACTCCAACCTCAGGCCCCCACTTGCCCACTCCTGTTTTGTTATTCTCCTTCTCTTTCCTGCTGGCCTCTCTGAATGCCACTTTTCCTGCCAAGACCTCAGGCATTGACACATCCCAGCCCCATCTTCACTGATCCCATGGTTCATTGTCACGTACAGAGACCATCTCATTGCCACCCACACCTAGATGGGCAAGCAGGAGCTGCCCGTTTTAAAGACTTCCCAATTTCCTCTAGAGTTTCTTCCAAAGAGCCTGGCACATCTTAGTTGCCAGTGTGAACTGTGAGTCCCCAGAGATGCTGACGGCCCTTTTCAACATTTGTCACTTTTGACACATCCAAAATATCCCTCGCTCCCAACACTCTTTGAGCAGGAGCCCAGATGGACCGGCTGAGGAGATGTGTCAGGTCTCTGAAAGGCCTCTGAGGGGCCCTGGGCAGGAGCTTCCTGGCTGTGAAGCACTGCTTTCCTCCCACCCCCTCCACCCCTTCAGAAGCTAAGCCAGCCATGTGGGCCTCACTGCCTGGCTTCCAAGCTCTAAGCCAGATTCCTTTCATAGAATTCCTCACACATTGTCTCCCCATGGCTCCAAGCTCTTTGGCATCTGCCAGGCCCACTTCTGCCCTAGAGGAAGCTGCCTGCTTGGGAATCACCTTTAGCGACTCAGGGCCCATGGGAAGGCGCTTGACCCTCTGACCTATTCAACAGCTGAAGTCAAGGGCCCCCGGGGCTAAGCTCTGTGAAAGCATACATGCATGGGTTTACCGCTGGGCTCCTAAGCCTGTTCTATTGCTTGATGAATCTGTTTTTATGCCACTATCATACGGTTTTGATTACTACAGATTTTTAAAATCAGAAAGTGTGATGCTCCCAGGTTTGTTTTTTCTCAAGCTTGCTTTGGCTGTTTGGGATCTTTTTGTGGTTCTATACAAATTTTAGAATTGTCTTTTCTATTTCTGTGAAAAATGCCATTGGGATTTTGATAGGCATTGAATTGGACAATGAGATTGTTTTTTATTTCTTTTCCAGATAGCTTATTGTTTAGTGCATAAAAATGTGACTGATTTTTAGATGCTGATTTTGTATACTGAAACTACTGAATTCATGTGTTAGGTCTAACAGTTTTTTGGTGGAATCTTTGGGATTTCCTACATATAAGATTATGTCATCAGATAACAGATCATTTTACTTCTTCCTTTCTGATTTTGGATGCCTTTTATTTCTTTTTCTTGCCTTTTATTTCTTTTTCTTACTATGATTTCCAATATTATGTTAATAAGAGTGGAGAGAATGGGAATCTTGTCTTGTTCCTGATCATATAAAGGAAAACATTGCACCATTTGAGTATGATGTTAGCTGTGGGTTTGTCATACCTATCCTTTATTGTGTTGAGATATATTCCTTCAATATCCAATTTGTTGAGAGTTTTTATTACAAAATAATGTTGAATTTTGTCAAATGTCTTTCTGTGTATATTAAGATGACTATATATGTGTGTGATTTTTGTCTTTCTATTCATGTGGTGTAGCAATTGATTTGTATATATTGAACCATCCTTGCATCCTAGACATACATCTCACTTGATGATAGTGTATGATCCTTTTGATGTGTTGTTGAATTTCATTTGCTAATATTCTGTTGAGAATTTTTGTATCTATATTCATCAGGATATCCAATCCTTATATTCTTAACCACTAAGCAAGTTATTCTCAGAATGATATGCCACCTTGGGATAATGCAGATTCTCAGGCCTCACCAGACCTACTGAATCAGCTGCTTTGGGGATGTTTAGCATATGGCTATGGGAGAATTCTGCTCCCCATATAGAAGATCAGGTAAAACATATGAGATCCTGAAAGGGAAGTATTCATTTAGCAGTGGCTTAAAGGCAGACCTCTGGCTGGGTGTGTTTTGCAATCAGAGATTTATTTCCCCATTGACCTGTAGGCTGGTTTGGCTCATGGAACTGCCTAATTTGGGTGGCAGGCTGGAACACCCAGCTGGTAGAGGCAGAGACCCCGACTAGTAGTCTCCAGAGCTGCTACATAAGGTTGATAGACTTCTCCTGCCCAAAAGAGCCTGGACAAATGGGAGAAGGAGGCTGAAATCCTCACCCCAATGAGGGGGCTTCCTCTTCCTGGCACAAAGGCACAATGCTCTTTCCAAGACATGTAATGTACTGCCTGAGGAGGTGCACAGAATTCACAGGAAGGTACGGAAGAGGCTGGCATAGACCTTGGTCGATAAGTACCAGTAAGCATCTGGAAGAAACTATGTTGGGTCAGACATGAAATGGAAGAGATTGTAGGTAAGTTCTAAAAGGACGGAGAAATGGAGTATAAAGGACAAGCTCAGTGTCAGATGTTTCACTGAGTTTCATCCAGTTATTATATTTGCAATTTAAGAGAAAGAAACTGAAGCTTCCGGGTTAAGTGAGCTTCCCAAGGTCACACAGCTAATAACGAGAGAGTTATTCATTAACAAATGATAGATCACATACAGAGCCAACTGGCTCCAAAGCCAATGCCCTTTCCACTAAACTATCCTGCCTCTGCTGTTATCTTCAGTGGTGCCCCAGAAATTGTTGTGGTACATGTCCACGGTCTGAAGGGGGCAGACAGCAGTGCCTCCAGACACAGGTGTGAAGGGAGAACATGGGTCCAAAAGAATGTCTTAGGGAGAGTGGAACAAGGGAAAAAGCACATGCCCGGAGAAGGTTTGTAGTCTCGGGACCTAGATGTATGGATAGTGAGATAGAGAACTGGGATTCTGGTCTTGATTTAATTTTTTTTTTTTAGCCAGAAAATAGCTCTGCTGTAGACCCCAGGGGGGTCTCAAAGGAGATGAGGTACACCAAGGGTCTCAGGAAAATAGGCTACAGACATGAGCTCAAGTTCTATGAGCCTTGAGGTGACATATTGATCACACAGAGGCTCATCTTCCACACGCTATAGTCCTTCCCTCCCATCAGGACCAGCCTTTGACTTGGAATCCCCAAGATTAAATGGGGAACTGGTGACATTACTCACCAGTAGGGTGCTCTGGCTGCCTTGACACCAGCCACCCCATAAGCTGGGTAGGTGCCTCTACTATTATTCACTCTTTGAAACAATTACCAAGCTGTGTAACAATTGTGTATTTACTTGCCTCCAGCATGGTAAATGCTGAAGTTCTTAAAAGCACCGTCTTTCTTATGTACTGTTGCATCTGCAATATTAAGCACATCCTGCCACATAGTAGGTGCTCACTAAATGTGTGTTGGAATGAATACATGAATGAATGGGATCATTGTGGGCCCACAGTCTCCAAGATGGAAGGTGTAAGGGAGGCCAATGACCTGCCCTCTCAGCCCCAGGCCACCACACAGGGAAGTCCCAGAAACACTGGGGGGGAGAGGGTGGTCAGGAACATTTCCTCTTCAGGGAGCCCCAAACCCCTGCCCTAGAGAACATATTCCATGTATTCACTCCCATTTCCATACACACCATTCACTTTGCCTTAAAGATTAACCTTGGGCCGCTTTCCTCCTGCTGCAGTGTTTATCTTTGCAAAGTGTCAGGCTCAGATTCCAGCATAGGAGGGAACATCCCGTGGGAACAGAGCCAGGAGTCCCAGCTCCGACTCTCACTTTTCTCTTTGCCTTATTAACTCTGGCCTCAAACACACTTCTCTCTGGCATCTTTTATTTACTGAAAGTCAGAGATAGGACAGACACAGGACCCACATACCTCAGAACCAGAGGATTCTGGCATCTTCGCCCCACCTCTTGATTTTCCAGAGATGGAAACTGAGGCCAAGCCGGTTTGGAGGAAAAGCCAGGTCTTAACCTCTGGTCCAATTGACTCAAGGAGCCGAGGACATCTCATTGTGCCACCACGGGGCTCTCAGATCCGGCTAGTCCAAATGCCTCACTTTCTAGATGCAGATTTAAACCTAGAAATTACATGACTTGCTCAAGATCAACCAGGATCTTGTTTGTGAGTTAACTAGGGCCTCACAAAAATCTGCCAACACACAGTCACATGTAATCCACCAATAGCTCAATAGGCCTGTGTGTCTAAGGCCACACTGTCTCTGCAAGCAGATGCTGCAGACCCAAACACTAGTGTGCTCAACTGCTTGCCTCGTGTGACATGCCTTTGCTTCAGGCTCTGAGCTCTCTTCTTAAGTCAGCACATAAAGGCAATTCAACACAGCCACGCTCTAGACCAAGCATGTCAAACTCAAAGGCTAACACAAGCCAAATAAACAAGGTTTAAGTTTATGTGGGCTGCAGATTTTCATAGAAACATGGGTTTATTTCTATAGAGGCATGCTGAACACAAAGGGCTGAAATAAATGAGTAATCATTAACATAAAATAATAAAACACTTTAATAAAAATTAAACATTTTTTCTTGAACATTAACTTACCAGACACTAAATAACTGCATAAATTAATAAGCGTAATGCAAATAAACCTATTTTTCTTGTTCTCCGAAAGCAAAATATTTCCTGTTGCCCACACCAAACAAGTCAGTCCAAGACTAATGATGAGGCCATTGGCTGCTAAAATATTCGCTGCTAGTATTAGTGGAGAGAAATGGTGTGTCTGTGTGCAAGGCATGTAAGGAAAATGAATGCAACACGATTATAATAATCATTAGTGAACGTTGTAGCTAGTTATTAATAATTATGTATAATAGGATATTATAAAAATTAAGTAACGAAATTTTTATTAAAATGTTTCCTACATAGCCTGGGCTGCAAAAATACTCATTGTGGGCCACATGAGGCCCTTGGGCCACGAGTTTGACATGCTTGCTGTAGACCTTGGGAGCACAATTGTGAAAGACCTATTTCAATGACTTCATGGTCAGCGAGCCTCCAGTGGGCTGCTGACGGCTCAGCAAAGGATGTTTATGAGTCTGTCCCAATGGGCGACTTTAACATCCTGGGCTGCAAAGGGGCTGCTCTTGTCATGAGGCTCAACTCAGTCACTTCCTGTGACTTTAGTCAAGACACTTATTCTCTCTGAGACCCAGTTTCCTTTTGGGATGACGACTTGTGGGGGCATTTTGAGAATTGAATAAAATAAGAAATTCTGAATTACTAGCAAAAAGTACATGATAGCCACATAAACAGCTTTTTAACCTGCCATACCAATTCCACCTGCTCCCCAACACCCCGTCATCACCAGTGGGAACGTGTGGGTCTTATGGGTTCCGAGGTCGGTAATAATCATGGCTGACACCCTGTGGGGGACTGACTTGTAAGATTGTTTCAACTCCCAAGTCAGCAAAACAATCTCACCATTTCAAGTAATTCCATACCAGGTAATTCATCCTGGTGGAAATAATTCTCTGGGAGGAAAAACTCTCTGCTGAAGTTCATTGCAGCTCATTTTATGAGGGTGAAATATGGGAATCATACTGCTTGTCCCAGAGAGGGAAATGGAATCATAAATTACAAAACATTCTCATATGGAATATTACTCAGCCTTTAAAAATGACGAGTGTGAACACTGTAGGCATATGGAGAGATTCTTATTATGTAATGTGAAATGAAAAAAAAAAACACAAAAAGCAAGTTATATCTGCACAGTTACATGAAAAATACCTTTGCTTCTGGATACAGGAAAATAAAAAGCCAATCCATTTGGATGATGAGAATGCGAGTGAGTGTATTTTTTAGCATTTTGTTTTCTGCTGTTACTCCGCTTTTGTGCACATACTACATTTTTTAAAGAATAAGGAAGAAAGCCTGATACTTGCTCCAAAAGCTACTGAGCTGCAGGCAAGTTTCATTTGTGGAAGAATGCCTGGCACAGAGCAGGTACTCAGGAAGTGTTGGCAGAAAGAAGAATGAATGAGTTGTCCTAGAAACTACGAAGTCAGTGCTGATATGCGTGGATCGAGGATCTGGCCACAGCAGCCAAGGTCAGAGCTATGTCTGTGTTTATCTCAGGTTTGTCCCACCCTGAGCAGAGGCCCTTTCCCCCTAGTCCCAGATCTGAGGATATTTTCAGTAGTTGAATTAATAAAAGGAAATCAACACACACATACACACACACATTAGCAATTTACAGCACAAATGTGAAAATATTTCACAAACAGCTGGGGCATATTAATGCTTGCGGCTGCTATCTTAGGCACTTGTGTCCCCAGCTGCAGCCAGCACCTGGGGGTGGGGGTGGGGGCGGGGGGGGGGGGATAAACCTTGAAATGAGCGGCGGCCCCAGCCCAGGCATTCGGGGCAGAAGACAGGGCCTGACTACTGGAGCCTCTACTGCAGAACCTCTGGCCGTCTCCTGTGCCAGCTCATTCATTGCCTGCAGCCACCCACCTAATGATGTCCTTACCCCAAAAGAAAATGAAATCATTTGTTCTTGTATGAACTATTAGGACCCCTCAAACCTGAGGGCTCACTTAGGAATAGAGAAATCATTGCTGCAAGGAATCTCATATTAGAAACGTAATGGCTGCACCCAGCTTCTGACTGATGTGAGAAAGCTTTGCTGCCTCGGTGTCTTGCTGTCACCCAGAGGGAACCTTAAGCTTCCTCAGCCTGTGACAAGGGCCTGACTCCCTCAAAGGATTTGACCACTTACCTTAGTTAATAGTCTTCCTCTCAAAACCACCACCTCATCCCTGATTATTTATTTATTTATTTATTTAATTTATTAGGGTGGCACTGGTTAATAAATTGTATTGGTTTCAGGTGTACAATTCTATAATACATCTTCTGTATAATGTATTGTGTGGTCACTACCCCAAGTCAAGTCTCCTTCCATACCCTTAGATTCTTATCATCGGTGTGTCTATCTCCTCCAAAGACACGAGAAAATGATGATTTCAGAAGACATGCCTGGGGAGAGAGCTGCTCCTACAGAATACAATTGCAAGAAATGTCCTTACTCGTGACAGAATATTAGGTGTCCTCATAGCTCACTCACAGACTTGCTCAGAGGCTTAAATAGGTTAATACAAACAAGACTGTTAGAAAAGTCCCTGGCACAGAGTAAGCCCTCAATAAATATTAGCTTAAAAGGTGCTGAAAATCAATCTAGATATATGTGCATATAAAGAGAGAGATAAGTAAGATCACACCTAAGGAGCTAATGATTCTACTTTCTAAGAAAATTCTCATAGATTCAGAGAAAAATGTATGTATAACAATGATCATCAGAGCATTGTTTGTAATAGAAAAAAGAAGAAACCTGGAAACAACCTAAATGTCCAACAAAAATGGGACAAGTAAGCGAACTATGCCACTTTTCAAAAGCACATTTTTGAAGACTTTTAATGCTATAAGAAATTACTATGCCAGGTAAAAACCACTCACATAATATGGTCTCGGTTACAGATACTCCACATAAGTACCTATGGAACAAATACCTGTATAAGAAAAGGTTGGGAGGAAATACTGCAGATATAACTTGTGTGGTTTTCTGAATAGTGAGATTCTTTATTCACGTGGGCATTTTTCAGATTGTATACAAATGACCAGCATGTACTAATTCTACAAGTAAACAAATTAAATCTAAAACATATTCGAGTCTATTACAATACCACAACTCATCAACATAAAGATGTGGTCCTAGACTAGCCCAGCAGCAGAGGCAGTGAGGATAATCCTGATGGCCCCCGGGGGTTGCCAAGGGGACCAAAGGGGCATTCCAGGACAGCTCTAAGCTTCCCAGCTTGAGAATTTGCATGGACAAATGATGGTGTTACAAAGGAAATGGTGGTGTTAGAAAGAAGGAAGAAGAATGGGTTGGGAGGAAGGAAAACCAACCCAGTTTGACCTCTCTGGGTTTGCAGTGACCAACGTGTCCCCAGGTAGAGATGCCCAGCCAAGAGCTGGCTCTGTACGGGGCTCATGCTTAGGGGAGGGGTTTCGGGGAAGGTGTGGGTGTGGGCCATGGTATGGCTAAGGAGGATCCAATATTCTGTGTGTTCTGCAATGGGGACAACCAGATAGTCCTGGCGGCTCAGACACGCAGGCTCCAGAGCTCCACTCCTTCCACCCAAAATGTGACCCAAAGTGGCCCTGCCTCCCTCCATCGCGAGGAACTGCTGGGTTACAGCGAAGCGCCTCACAGAGATTCACTGTGGCGGCGTAAATGCTGTTTGGCCACTGCTTCCGGTGAGGCCTGGAGACCCCTCTCAGAGTCAGCCGGGGAAACTCGCTGCTGTGTGGGGACAAGGCTCAAGAAGTGGCCTGTGCCTCACCTTTTCACAGTAACCCGTAAGGAAACTATTTGGGGCTTCAGGGTCAGGAGAGTGTGAGCAACTAGATGCCATGAATCCTATAACTGCTCCTGTTTCCCTTTTTGCTTTTGCCAATAGGAAGCTCAGAATAAAATCTGTGGCCCAATTCCAGCAGGCTGCTAGGATCACCTACTGTGAGTGTTAGGGTGCTAATCTATTTATATTTTCTGTCTTTGTAAAGGTTGTACTGCCTTTATTTTCTCTTCGTTTCTATTTCTTCTACCATGAATTTTTGTGAAGTACTTAAAGTTAAAAAAAAAAATTTCTTCTATGTCATGCCCATCCATTAATTCCTAATCCAGCTAAATCCAGAGAGAATACATATAAGACAGAATCGGCCCTGTGAGGTCAACTGGGATAAATTTTCATAGAAAGGGTTTCACAGATCAAAAATGCAAAGTGCTGAGTGCTCCACTCTGTCCTTATTTTAACCACACAGGCCTACGTAGCTGCTAATTATACGCCAGACAACAGAGAGACGTGAGTTTAAATCCTGACTTTACCGCTTACGGGCAGTGGCATTTGGGGTGAAATCCTTGTCCTCCCTGAGCCTCTGTCCCTATTGCCTCGCCCATATTCCTACTGTCCCCCAGTTACTCTCGTTGCTGACGGGCTGGTCCGAGGGTCACCGGGATGGCAGGATGGAGGATGGCCTTCCCCACCTCTGTGTTGGGTCCCCCTAGGCCACCCGCCATCGTCTTCCAGGAGAGAAGTGCTCATTCTCCTGGAAATGGTTTTGGGGTTCCCCAAAGCTGTGGCTCATGACTGTCTCCCCACCTCACAGGAACCCCACTGGCCGGTGTTCTTCAGAACCTTCCGGTGGTCCCAGAGCTGGCAGAGGTGGGAGAGATGCCAGGCTAAGCCCCATCCTTCGTCTTCTATTGCAGGGCCGTCTGGAAGGAGAGCTGGAGCTGCTAGGAAAAATGAGACGCTGCAGGAGACGAAGACCAGATTCCTGCTCTTTGAAGGGGAGACTGACAGGGGCTGTCAGATTCAGCTCCACCGCCCGGACACGCTGCAGCAGTGCGGCTTCAACGCCTCTCTGCCGCTGGTGATGATCATCCACGGGTGGTCGGTAGGAAATGCTGACACATCTTTTTGCTCTCTGCTCTTACGTTTCCTTTCTTTTTCCTCCCTCCCTCGCGTGCTCAGTTTTAATAGAAAGATCAAGAGCTGGTGATAACAGCTTCGTGCATAATTTTTGTAAAGCACATTCTAATTTTCCAAGTGCTTCCCCACACACTATCTCACAGATGATCTCAATTCCGTGAGTAAGCAGGGAGGGGAAACTACCGTTACCTCCATGTTTCAGGTGAGAAAATGTGACTCAGAGAGGTCGCCCAGCACAGGAGGGCTCCCGGGGGTTGCGGTCCATGCAGGGGAAGCTGCATGACTCCCAAGAGGGGGTGGGAAGCCAAGGGCATAGTCTCTCAATGAATTGTCGTCTTTGTCACATAACAACCAGCGATCTGTAATCCAAAGCTGGGCAAGTGGCTTTGGCCAGTGAAGTCCCCAAGGACCCAGCTCATTGCCTTGAATGTGGCCCTCGTCCTCATAAGTCCCAGACGGCAGCTAGAGCACTAGCCATCGCATCTTTACTTCAGACAGTAAAGGGTGCGTGCAAAGAAGTCAAAGAGCAGGGTTTTTTTTAACAACAACTTTATTGATATATAATTCACATTCCATACAATGCATCCATTTAAAGTGTATGATTCAATGGCTTTGGTATAAAAGACTGCTTTGAAATAGGGAAATGCTAACACAGTGGTTCTCATTTGGGGGTTGGAGGTGGTAGCCCCCAAGAAATATTAGGCAGAGTCAGGAGAATTTTTGGTTTTCATAACTGGGGACAGAGGGTGCTGCCAGCATCTCGGATGAAGGCCAGAGATGCCGCTAAGCCTCCTACAATGCACGGGACAGCCCGCAGCGTACAAGCATCTGGCCCTAGATGTCATTTTAGCGCCGAGGCTGGGAAACCTCTTGCCTAGCCCTTTCTCTTGGAGAGAAGAACCGAGCGTTAATAGGCAGAAGTTGGAGAAGAACAGGGGGTGGATAGGGAGAAAGAGGCCGTGAGTGCCCCTCCCGGTGATGCTGACTGCCCTGTGGGCCCACGGCAGGTGGACGGCTTGCTGGAAGACTGGATCTGGCAGATGGTGGCCGCGCTGAAGTCCCGGCTGGCCCAGCCAGTGAACGTGGCGCTGGCAGACTGGATCTCCCTGGCCCAAAACCACTACGCCATCGCCGTCCGCAACACCCGTCTCGTGGGCCAGGAGGTCGCGGCAATTCTCCGGTGGCTGGAGGTAAGACCTGCCCAGCCTCCCTTCCTCTCCCTTCGCCTCCCAAGGCCAAGTGCATCTGCTGGTCTCCAACCGCAGCCCAGACAGGAGAACCTCTCTGCCACACTCGCAGGAATGGGAAGGCCCCGGACCGAGACCACTGGCACCCCATCCCCATCCACTATTCTCCCCCCACCCCCCCACCGTTCCTTTTATGTTCAGCCCTTGGACACGCTAAGGGATCTAAACACACCCTGGCAACCACCTAACCCCACACACATGAACAGGTGGGGTCGCTTCTGCAGGGCACTCATATCCAGGGAAGACGGGCAGGCAGGCGGCAGCAGCACCAGGCAGGGCTCAGGCCACTGAGCCTGAAAGGAGGGAGGAGGGAGTCCACAAGGGGAGAAACCAGAGTGTGAACGAAGCAACTCGTTTGTGATCAGGTACAAAGAACAGGGTGGGAGCCTGAGCAAGCTGCACCCACAGGGGCCTATATCCAGGCAGCAATTCCCTGCCTGCAGCCATCTCCCCTTCCTTCCAGGAATCGGCTCCGTTTTCCAGAAGCAAAGTTCATCTGGTCGGGTACAGCCTGGGTGCGCACGTCTCGGGGTTTGCTGGCAGCTACATCGGCGGGAAGCGCAAGATTGGGAGAATTACAGGTACCCATGCCTGATGACTAAACTGTCGTCTCCAAACTGCGCGGGGCATGGGGCACGCACATACTTTCCAACCGTCTCACAGAGAGCTCGCCCCACCTCCTTGGCCCTGGGCTGGGGTTCACTGCCTGTGGGAGCTGTTCCGAGAGAAGGTGGAAATCACAGCCTCCACTCCCACTGCCTTCCCTCAAACAAATGCCTCGCCGCGTCAGGCCAAACAGGATCAGAAACGTAGACCTTCTGTACAGGAAAGTTTCTTTTTCAACCTATAGATTAAAAGGCCTAACGCGAACCAGTTGAGAAACCACAACCCTAACTCCGCTGTAACACCAGCTGTGTTTGTGCCTCAGTTTCCACATTTGTGAAACACATTGGTCTTACTCTGGGGCCCGTTTGGATCGAGGGAGAAAGCTCTGCACCAAAAACCTCTCCCCGAGCTCTGCTCCAACTCGGAAACGGCCCTGGGTACCCAGGAAGAGATAAAAATAGGCAAGAAGGCCTCTCCTCCCGGGTGTCCCTGACACCGGCCTCACTCCCCAGGCTGTCCCAGAGTCACATCAGGAAAACGCACCTGATCAGACGGTTCCCCAGCCAAGCCCCTGAGGTCCAGGGTTCCTACAGTGGCCCAGGCAAGGCCTTCTCAAGGCAGCGGGAACTCTAGGCTGCCATAGCACCAGACATTCCTCCCCTTTACAAACACACCATGGCCTCTTGTGCTTCCGGGCCTTTGCACGCACTGTTCCCTTTGCCTGGAATAGCTTACCACCACTCATCCACCCAGCCCTAGTCTACCTCAAACTCCTACTCACCCTTCAAGACCGAGCAGGCTAAACCCACATCCACAGGCTAAAACAATCCAAAGGAAATGTAAGATGACTAGCATTGCCATGACCTTTCATTTTATCAAGTAAGAACATTTTTAGCAACTACTACCTACTGTTAACATTACTTCATAAAAGGAGGCATTTAATTTAATTTGAAAAAAGATAGGGATGACGGCAGACATATAAACCAAGTAAATTTGTCATTATGGGAACGCTTTTTTTTTTTTTTTTTTTTTTCATCTTGCTGGTGACTGGATGGTCTGGTCCCCAAATCAATCACTGTGCCCCCACGGCTGTGATGTAACACTCAGTAGCCTGGGTGTCAGCAGACCCTCCCTCCAGAGGAACCGGGCCTGAAGGCTGAGCCAGACCCCGGAGGCCACATCAAGCCCAGGACCCTCCTCATTCTGGGCCTGATTATCCAGGCCCACACGTCAGAGGCAGCTGATCCCCCTTGTTGACATCCAGCAGTCAGACCTACGGGATGGGAATATAAACCACCCATTCTGTGTGTGACTGCAGAGTGCCGGGAAGCAGGCGCGCCCAGGCCTCCTGCCCGCTCCTTTGCCCCCAGTAGGAATGAAAGCGAGATGTGAGACACCACAGGGCCCACCAGAGAAGGTGAAGGAAAGAGAAAAAACCTTGCGAGCATAAATGCTCCCCACCTGGGCTCAGCCAGGAGCTGCCACTGCCCTCAGGCAGACACAGCGGGCCCTGGAGGCCCAGAGCTCCGGCCGTCCTGTCTGCTCACAGTGTCCTCACCAGGGAGTGTGATGTCCCGAGGCTGTGCGGGACAGTCCTATGAAATGACATGAGTGTAGGAGGGAAGCCAGCTTGTTTAGGAAAATTATTGACGACGTGCTGGCAAATAAATCCGTGTTCGATGGGTAGGCAAGAGCTACTTACAAGGAGTGCGGTGGGGTTTTTGTATGCAAACAGATGCTCCGGAAAGTAGCTGGAGAGGCACTTAAAACTGATTTGCTTAAATAAATCAAGCATTCCCTCATAACCTGATCTCCACCACTGCACAGCTCCTGCAAGCCGCTTTCCCCACAGATAATGCACAGCCTGTGTTCAATTTTCAGCACCACGAAGTACTGGGGTTTTACTGCGCAAAGGTTGTGGCAAGGTTTCCTAGAGAAAGATTAGGCCCGGGGATTTTCTTCTTCCTGCTGCTCATGAATGTGTGACAACATGAAAAAGCTGAAAAGAGCACTTCCCCTCTCCTTCCCTGGGGCCACTGAACCTTGCCCTTGCTCTCCGTCAGGGTTGGATGCCGCAGGCCCTCTGTTTGAAGGAGCTTCCCCCAACGACCGTCTTTCACCAGATGATGCCAATTTTGTGGACGCCATCCACACCTTCACCCGGGAGCACATGGGCCTGAGTGTGGGCATCAAGGAGCCCGTCGCACACTATGACTTCTACCCCAACGGGGGCTCCTTCCAGCCTGGCTGCCACTTCCTGGATCTCTACAAGCACATCACCAAGCACGGCCTAAATGGTGAGGAAGGAGACACGGCCAAGAGCACTGGCCCGCACTCCCCACGCTCGCACGGGGCCTCTGGATCCAGTGGAATCGAGCCACTGTGTGGATTCTGGGAAGCATTTGGCAAGGATGGGGGCCCAGGGTGTGTGCTCACCAAGTCCATTCAGAGGGGGGCTTGTGGCAGTGAGTAAAAGCTGGTGTTCCCCCAGTAGCCCCTCCTCTTTTCAGACAGGGGTCCTTGGAGCCCAAACTCTGAGGATGAGCTGAGGGCACCACCAGGAATCCCCACCCTGACCCCCACTCGGTGAAAAGTCTCTCCTGGGGTAGTGGTCCTTTCTGAAAGTGGAGTCCTGAAGCCTGTGGCTATTCTACCTTCTCCAGACCCTTCCTCACTCAGGCAGCTTCACTGCCCTGGCTCCCATGAGGGTCCACACAATGGACCCGACTTCTTGATCCCTGGTCTCACAAGAGTGGAATCCTCCTCCCACCCGGTGAGGTCTAGTCAGCCAGTCCTCCCAGACAGATTGAGATTCTTCCCGCTCAAAGTTCAGCCCTAAAGACGTCCTCATGACTTCCCTTAGCTCAGGGTGATCACCGAATGTGGCGTTATCTGGGCTGTGAGCCCATGTCTCTCTCAAATCCAAAACATTAGCATGTACATTGATAACATGCGCAGGATTAAAAAACAAAACTGACAGCAAACTCCACACTTTCCATAAACATTTCAAATTTCTCATTATTACAAAACATTATCCTAATTAAAGCATGCCAGCTCACCGAAAGCCAGCTGGCGACACCCACCCCCGCACACCACTGTCTCACCTCGATCATCCGAAACCCCGCTGAGAACACACTCTCTGCGAGTGCGTCACCACCACCTCTCCCGTATCAGGATGACCTTTACATTCGACATTATCTCATCTTGGCCGGACGCCCGGCCTTCCAGCCGCCCACGCCTGAGAGAACCTTCTGGGCACTTCCCCTGCCATTTCTTACATCCCCCTGGAGTCATTGCCCCTCCACACTGCCTGTCCCTCCAGCCCTCCTCCCAGGTCCGCACCTCCCAGAGTTCAGCACAGACCTCCCGGTTGGTGCTTAGTAGCCAGCAGCCTAGGACATGCCTCCCTGAGCAATGAGTGCTATTGGCTCTCAGATGCTAAACTCAGAGTGATGAGGCCTCGTCCATTTACTTAGCTTACCTGTCCTCGGCGTGGTTCTTCTCCATGTACTTCATCCTTATGTTGGAAAGTGATTGCATCCTGGGGTGGTTCTCACCCCCATCGCTGGGCAGAAGGGAAGTTGATCGCTGCTTCACCATCCTTACCGCCTAGGTGAGGCCAGGTGAGCTCGAGGGAATTAAAGTGTCTTCACTGGTAACAGCTGCCTCGAGGAGCTGCGTGCAGATGCAGGAGTAGAGGCAAGAAGTGTGTGAAGACGCAGGAGTGGATGAGGGGAGTCAGCCAGTAGGGACCAAGAACGGAGGTGAAGTTACCTGTGTTCCGCCTTCCCATTAGGTACTTCCCAAGCCTGGTGGTGGCTCCTCAGCACTCTTGGAGCACCATTTGAAAAGATTAAGTTACGATTTGGAGTCTTCAGGGGAAGAAAACAAAAGGTAGTGAAGCCTACTAAGCTCGCTGGAGGGATTCGGACAGTAAGGACCTGGTCCCTGGACCATGTTCTCAGAAAGCCCATCTCCGAGCTGGTGTCCCAGGCCAGTTACCCAGGGACACAATGGCTGTTTCGGGGCAGAAGGGAGACCGTCAGAGGCCTGGGCTCTCAAAGACCCTTTGCGGAGCCACTAGCACACCCAGCCCTCGTTTTTCTCCCTTTAGTAAGCGGCATCCCCCACAAGCCTTTCGGGGCCAACTCACCACCGAGGCATCTGCATGTGCATTTTCAACCATTTTAGAAAGAAATGTCTCCAGTGGAATTACACGATCCTGCTTTCTTAGATAATCTGACATTTTCTTAGTGACTTGGAGTTCCTTTCAAAACACCTGTGTGTAGCATGCTGTGGTCACGGGGTGCCTGGGACCAGGCCTCCGCACTAAGCGGCTGAGAGGGGTCTCCTCTTTCTGACGTTTTCGGCCACTTAGGACATGCACCACTGCCAGCAGAGGTCGACCTCAGCAGCACCCCCTCCGCATCCTAACGGGCTGCTCCTCTGCCCTGAAGGGGCATTGGATTAAAGACTGCTAACGTCCCTCTTGCCCTGTGTTCCAGCCTTCGCCCAGACCATAAAATGCGCCCACGAGCGGTCGGTGCACCTCTTCATCGACTCCGTGGAGCACCCCGACCTGCAGAGCACGGCATACCTGTGCAGCGGCATGGACAGCTTCAGCCAGGGCCTGTGCCTGGACTGCAAGAAGGGCCGCTGCAACACGCTGGGCTACCACACCCGCCAGGCGGGGCAGAGCAAGAAGAGCAAGCAGCTCTTCCTGGTGACACGAGCCCAGGCCCCGTTCAAAGGTGAGTGCGGGCGCCCGCAGCCTTCGCGCTACCTGAGGGCCCAGAATTTCCCCCGAGTCTCTTCCTGGAATGGCTTCCGGTTCTGTTTTAGTGTTTCTGAAACTGCACAGATTCCATGCAGTGATACTGACAAGGCCTCGCTCCTCCCAAGAATGTGGCCACCGTGCTGCCAAGTGCTAAAAGAAAAGCCTGAATTTTTTCTGGAACAATCTGTGCTGGTGCTCCAGGCCAGTTCCCCCACGGTTGGCCTCTCTTCACCCACTGCCAGGGTGCCCTGAAGGTCTCATTGTTACAGGGACCGGGTGGTATCTCCAAATCCTGGCTAGGACCCAGTGCTTTCCTCTGCTCCTGGCCCCCATGGGGAACTACAGCTCTGGGCTACATTTGTGGCTCCTCTTTTCCCAAAAGGTTTGAATTAGCTGATGTTACAGGAGATCATGGCCCTGTCAAGGCCTTGCCAAGATGAATTTCAGCTGCCAGTGTTTCCCAGTCAGACCCTCACCTCGGGCAGAAACCAAGCCCCTGCCCTTCCCTGGGTTGAACAGGAGGTCAGAGAAAGGGCTGTAGCCACGGCTTGGGCTGAAGCCAGCAGAGAAATACTCCAATGAAGCCTACATTTTCCTGGAGGGAGCCAGGCAACATCTGTTGCCATTCACATTTCTGCCTAATCCTTAAACCAGCCTGTGAGTTAGTTCACGCTCGCCTTCACCAGGGGGTTGGGGGTGCGGGGAGCCTGTGTTATGTTGTTTGATTGTTTCCATGCAAATATTTGTTCCTGCAGAAGGTGAATGCATCATCACCTTCATTTTGCATTTGCACAGTATCTCATGCAAAACATGAGATGCGGCCATGGATTCCTTATGGCTCCCACATCAGGCAAGCAAGTTGGCCAGGCTTGTTGCTACACGTGGCCTTTTACAAGGAGAGCAGAACCCAGATGGAGCCATCAGCCCACAGCCTGGAGGGGGGCCTAGCACCAGGCTCACCCGGCTGCCAGTCTAGAGCTCCTTTTCACTGCCAAGCTCCCGGCCACTTACTTTCTAGGCGCAGGATTCCTCTGTTTATCTGGACTTGTATCCCCAGTTAGATTTCCCTTCTCTGGGCCAAGCCAGCCTAGGAACCACAGAAATCCGCTGTGGGTGGCTGGTAGCTTCTGAGAGTACTTGGGTGAGGACGGGATTCTTCCCACCTGAGGGCAGAGGATCCCCTCTGCTGCCGATGCCTTGCGGGTGGAGAGGCCTGTACTGGGAGCAGGTGAGAGGATGTGGAAGGCCTCCTGCTTCCGGGAGCTGCCCTGTCACAGGCCACAGGGCGCCAGTGAGACATCCATTTGGATTAACCAGCTCCTCTTTTATTCGGCAAAGCCACCTGGAGTGATTAAGCCTCTCTGATCATCACAGTTCACTGCTCTACTTTGTTCCTGGAGTGCTAGCATTTCGAGGGACTGTTCAACCTGCCAGTTTCACAGATGGGGAAACTGAGGCCCATATGGGGGAATCATTTGCCCAGGATCACCCAGTGGATCCTTGGCAGCGGCAGCATTCAGACCCAGATCTCCCAACCACTGCTGAGTGGTTATCCTTACCCCAGCAACCTTACCCTGGTCTGCTTGTGGGGGTGAAGGAGGCAGGAGAGGCGGCGGGGGGAGGGGTTCTTCTTGAGATCAGCTGGTAAGAAGGGTCACTTTCTGCTCTCAGGGCTGGGCTGTGCATGAGAAGTGAGGAGCTTGGCCCAGCCTAAGGAGATCTGCTTGGGGCCTGGAGGTGGGGGAGGGAGAAGAGTGTCCACAGAAGAGCAGCAGGCACAACCAGGCTGAGCTCCTCCCTTTGCCAAGGTCCCTCGTGCCCGACCACCCCAGGCTGCGGTGTGAGCTCCCTTGCTATTAAGGAGACCAAAGAATCGCATGAAGGCAGCAGTACTCACACACCAGCTATGCAAACTGATGTGATCACTTACTCATTTCTTCTTCAAACATGAGCCAGGCAGGCAGAGTCCCTGCCTCAGAGGGATCAGGGGAGACCAACCCCCCGCCACGCAGCCTGTGCTCAGTGCTGTCCCAGGAAGAGAGGCCAGGAGCCCCCTAGAGACTACACTCGGGCCTCTTTATTACCAACTGCCCATATGGATGGAATCGGACCTACAGGGCCGATGATCCTGGAGGCAGGACTATGAGGCAGGGCTGCCTGAAGCTGGTCAGAAGCCAAACCCCAGCCCCTGACCGAGCTTCCAGTGATACACTGTGGCCTGCTTGGCCCCCTCCTCTCCTCGGGCCCTCCAAACCCTCCCCAGTTCTGCCTCAGTCCTTCCGGCGCACCAAGTCCTAAAGCCCTTATTGGGAATCCCACGCGGGTGAGACTGCGCCTGTGTGGGAGCAGCTGCTTGCTGGGCGCCGCGGTCCGTGTAATGCTGTCATCCAATATGGCAGCCGGCAACCACACGTGGCTATTTAAAGTATTTACATTAAATTAAATAAAAAGCGTAATTCCTCCATCACCCTTGACACCCTTCAAGTGCTCAAGTACGTGGTGGCTAAAGCAGAGAGCACAGAAATAGATCCCATCGCCACAGAGAGTTCATGGCCGGTGCTGGCAGGACGCCTGTAATCCAAGCCACCAGAGCTGCACCCTTCCCCACCCACCGTGGCCACCACCATCTCTGACTCAGGCCCCCAAAGCCTGTTTTGCTAGCCGCCTCCAGCGTCTGATGAATGGGTACCAATTTGCGAAAGAAGGGACTTGCCCAGCCCTGGTTACAGAGAACCCACAACCCGTATTCCTCAAGGACATCTAATTGCACTATGCATTTTAATGCGGGGTCTGGCTGGGCAAGACACAAATCACCGCCCGCTGTAGCTGCACAGAGGGTGACGAGCAAGGGTCCCAAAATATTTCAACACAACCGTCAAAGGATCTGTTTTCTGCAGCCTCTGCCATAACGCGGTCAGCACTGGGAGAGGACAGCGTGGCAGGGAACTGGGAACAGGAGCTGAACAAAACGAGGCGATGTATCGCCCACTTCCCTTCTCACTCTCTCGGGTGGAATCTTCACCAGCTTGGAGCCAGCTTTTGGAGAGAAGGGGTGGGAAGCGGATCCTCTTTGGATCTAATTAGTCCTGGCGGCAGTCAGATGAGGCAGAGCACGGAGGGGAGTGGAGTGGCACTCAGGGGTGCCCTGTCCAGGCTCCACGCGGGATGTGCAGCACAAGTGATCTCGTTGATTCTTTAGTCCTCACAACGACCCAGAGTGACCGACCAAGAGATAGGTGACAGGCAGAGTCAGGTGGGTGGGGAGGGCAACTGATGACTTTTCCAACTAATAAATTGAGTTTCCAAGAAGTTGAATCTTCCCAAAGCACATGGGTAGCACATGGCAGGGTTTGACCCCAGGCCTCTGATTTCACTGCCCTTGTCCCTTTCATCCCACACACCTACCCCAAGCTCTCCCTCCATCTCTCTCTTCCTGTCTCTCCCTCTCTTTCACCCCTCTCCCTCTTTCCTTCCCTTTCCCTCCCCCTCCATGTCTCTCTTCCTGTCTCTTCCTCGCTCTCCTTCTCCCCTTCCCTCTTTCTTCTTTTCTCTCTCTTTCTCTCTCTCTCTCTCTTTCCCTCCCCCCACCCTTCCAATGCTGGGGCCCTGTGCAGCATGGGAACTCACTTGCATTGCTGCTGCAGCTGGCAGAGCACTCTTCTCCTGGTTGGTGAGATGACCAGCCAGCTGTGACTGGGGGAGTCTGTGTCTTTGGCTTTTCTCAGCTACCTCTTTGGAAGGTGTTCACTGATTTCCAGGGAGAGCCCCAGAGGAAGCAGCACAGATAGGAGAGAGAGTGCAGGCAGGGGGTTAGGACAAGGAAGTCCAGAATTGAGTTTTGCTGCCAACCATGTATGTGACCTTGACCTAGTGACTAAACCTCTGCAGGCCATGAAGTGATTGTGTGAATGGGGTGAACCACTAAAACTGGCACTTATGGGTGGGGCTCAGAACCGTGCCTGGTCAGTCCAGCATGTGGGACAGGAACAGGTGTCACTGGGTTAATACCTTCTAGAAGCCAGGCACTTTTACACATGCCATCACATCCACAACTACCCCATGAGGGAGCACAGCACCCTTTTTTAAAAGGAAGAACTGGGCTTCCGAGAGGCTGTGAGAGCTCCCCACAACATAGTGGTAGGTGATGAGCTGAACTGCAACCTAGGTGAGGACATGCCCCATGAAACACCACGGCACAAACAGGACAACAGGACACCAACCAGCACCCCTTAACCTCCCCACCCACATACACATGACACAACATTCCTACACACACACACACACACACACTCACACTCCCCTATCCTCATCCCTAGCACAAGAGCAACTCCCCACAGAAGGAATGAGCATCCAATCTTGTGACATCAGGTATCACTTAAGTGAGGGGTTACAGTTAAGCCCAGTGTAGCCACCAGCGTAAGCACACGTGTGCACACACACACACACACACACATATGCTAACGCCACCACTCACCCCTTTTCTCCTCCTTTGAGCCTGCTCTGGGTTCATTCCACCAACACCCCCACAAGTGCCGGCCGCCTCACGTGGTGGCCTTCTGCATCCCATGGGCCTCTCCATCCCATGATTCTCAGCCTCCCTCTTGGGCTGGAGGCATTTCGGATGGAGGAGCAAGCCCTCGGTACTGCAAGAAAGCAAGCGATCCACCTCCCATCTCCACTGGAGAAAATCGATACACAGGAAAGCAGGCCGCTTTGATGTTCGCAAAGGGAGTCATGCTGTCTCCCAGAGCCAATATCTAACGCTTCAGAAGCATGTCTTCCATGAGCCCAAAAACGAAAAGAAGAAGAGAAATGTTCTCCCTCCGTCAATTTCACAGCCTGACGCTCACCGTGCTGCCTGTGAAAACCACTTTAAGCTGTTTGAAGTGACGCTGGTGGGTTCACGCAGAATGAGAGCCCAGGGTGTCTGAACCCAGAGAACGGGCGAGGAGGCTCCTCGGGGCCGGGCGCCCCTGCCGTAGGTGGGGTTTGCATGATCTCTGTCGGGGTTCTTGGACTATTTCCTGGTTTTCGCCTTTCAGACCTGAAATAGTTTCTCCTGCTGCCCCGAGGAGGGTGTGTGCTGCCTGACCTCCTTGCACTCACGGGGTCAAAAGCATTTTCCCTGCATCACTTATTTAACAGGTCACAACGTGAGCAAGATGACTCTTCCCTTAATCTTCATAACACATCGTTGCTCTGGAAGGAGGCGTGGGGATGATAGACAAGTTGTCTTTTCTTTTTTCCCAAGAAAAACACATAGAAAAATGCAAAATGAGAATAAATAATACCTAAGTCCTCAGTATGAAAGGCCCTTTCGCTTTAAAAAATATTAATTTCACGACTTCTCCAAAAAAGTGACTTGCCTTGTGCAGAGAACGCACAAGTCCCTGTCCATCGGCGAGCGGGCTCCCACGGACACGAGGGGCCCTCGCTCCCTCGCCTCTGTCCCTGCTCCTGGTCCACACATCTTCTATCAGTCACTCGGCCCCTACAGCTTACACACACGGCAGGTCCTGACTTTCTGCAAAGGTCCCACCCCAGGAGGACCCCATGGGATGAGGAGGAGGGACAGATGCTTCTCATTCCAAGGATGTGAGGCTACAGGGACCTTCGCAGTCTTCTAAGCGGACCTGGGTTGTATACAAGCACCTTCCCCAGAATCAGGGAACCATGGCGTCTAAGACATGGAAATCAATCTCCTCCAACTGGCAATTTAAGAACAAAGGAAGACAAAAACCCATCTCCAGCACAGAGACAGGGAACATTCATCCCTACCCGGGTGAACATTCCGGGACAGGTGGGAGGGATCCCAGCAGTGACAGCCCAGGACGGATGTCCACGGTGAGCGCGGCAGCCACTTGGTCTCGGTGGCTTCGTCAAGCAGGTTTTGACCACAGCTTTCCTTCAGGGGCTGAGTGTCTGCCCTTGTGTTCAAAGGGCAGATCCAGGAGACCGTAGGAAGGGTCTTTGGAATCAGACAGACACCTGGGTTCAAATTCTGCTCCTCCTCCTACCATCTGGGGGACCTTGGACTGCTCGCCAAGCCTCTGCCTCCTTCTCTGTGATTCTCCAGGATCACTGACGCCCTATCTGTCTAGGTTTCAGCAGAAAAGAGGACCCCACTGGCCTGGCTCACCAAAAGAGAGCATGCAGGACTCCTTACACTTGGCAGGCAATATTAAAGCAACCGATGTAGGGTGTCACTGCACCCCGAATCTGACAACAGGCCTGGAAGAGCAAGGGGTGGGAATAGCCCAGGGGAATGGGAGCTGGGGAGGAGTGGGGTGCAGTTACTGTGTTGTCAGGCTCCAGAGCAGGAAGGAACTAGAAAAACACCCTGACCCCTCTCTCTCTGATCTCCTGCTGATGCCCCCCAAGAGGTCAGTCTCAACCACAAACCATCCTGCAAGACAGCCTGCGAGGCAGTGCAGGCTGCGGGGTCACACTTGGGGTTCAGAGCGGACAGAGGGTGACTGGAGATCGCAAGGGTCGGCGTAGAACACACTAGCCAGCATGTTGTCCTATTTAGTCTTGTTACAAGGACAAAAACGACGTATGTAAAACACTTAGTATGTGGCCGAATGCATAGGAGAGCTCAACAAATAGGAGCTGTTGTCTCCTTAGTCCTGTTCGCCTGGAGGGTCTTTATTGCCTTGTTTTCGCACAAAGGGCCCTAGCAATCCTTCCATGCCTGGTGTGTGCTGTGCCCCGTGGAGATGCAACATGGATATAACCCAGACGGCCTCAGGGAGATAAGACATGGACTCTGGTGCCCCTGAGGCAGGGGTGACGCAGCCACGCAAGCCCTCCCAGCTGCTGGCTCCGCGGGGCCAGGGCCACAGCTCTGGCCCTCTCACTTTCTTTCTTTCTTAATACTTTTTAAAGCTTTTCTTTTTCAACAAGATCCTGGAAGAATGCATGCTTATTGCAGAAAATGCGGAACTTGTCAAAAAGCCCAGATGAGAAATCGCCCTACCGTCTCCAGAGACAAGCACTTTTCACTGTGTTGTGGCTGCCTCCCCTTCTGTGCATTCTGCTTTAGAGTCAGTCTCATGTTACATATGCAGTTTCAGAGCCTGGTTGTTGTTTGGTCTCCCTACCCCCTCTTTCATAAGCATTGAAATCATTTCAAAAGTATCTTCTAATGAGCTCGTAAGAGTAAATCTCATGGCTGGGAGCACGAGCTTGGAATCAACAGACGAACGACTAATTGCAGCTTACCAGCTCTTCCCGCACGACAGCAGGCGAGTTCCTTACCTTCCACTTCTCTGTTTGTGCAACGATGCTGGAGGGAGGGTGAAGCAGGCATCTTACAAAGTTGTTGCAGAGAGAAATGAAATATTTATTCATGTGCAATCATTAACTCAGTGTCTGGGACACAGTAAAGAGCTAAATGGTAGTTATCATAATTGTCACTAAGAGTCCATAGTCATTCCTCTCCTTGTGAATATTTAGGGTGCTTCGGGTTTATTTTTAATGAGATAATTCTGTTATGAAATTCTTAACTTAAATCTTCTTTCCATACTTCAACTTTTTCCTTAGGGTACATAAAAGCTATTGGTCTCAGGTTTAAATATTTTACTAGTTTAATTCTGGAGCCAGATACATCCCAGCTATACTACTTACTACCTGTAAGCTCTCTGCACTTCAGTTAGCCCTGCTCTAAAAGATCATGATATAAAAATTACATGGGATTATAGATGCAAAACATTTGGCAGTTAAATATTAGCCCACATTGTTATTATGCATATTGCCAGTTACACCCTCACTTGCTTACCTCTGACAGCTTTTAGCACTGGGCTGAGCACCAGGAGACTTCCAATGATACATAGTAAACTAGGTAGACATTGGTTGCTAGTTGTGTTCCTTGGGTACTCTGGAAGATGCTCTGCCTCCTCATTAGGACGTTGCCCCAAGCTCCGTCCTTCCACCTCATGCTGTCCACATCATCCCCACATCCTGGACCCATGCCTATGGCCAGGATCTTGGGGAAGACCTTTCCTTCTGGCCTTCATTCAACCAATAACACTATTTTCTTGTGACGTAGTTCCCTAGACAGACCTTAAATAGTGTAAGACCGCTCCAGAGGCTTCTGGGATCATAGGACAGAGTCCCTGTCTTCACCATCCACCACCCAAAGGTTTGGGGACCCTTCCTGGGACTTGACCCACAGCCCTCATCTTACTTCTCACCCACAGTCCCATGGTCCTGAAGGTATCAAACTACTTTGTTCTGGGCTGGAGGATTTAAGCACCTATGATATACAGGTTGCTGGAGTAAATCCACCGCAAAGCCCAATGGGAAGGTCAGTTTGTGCCAAAGGGTAGGTTTGTATAAATAACCCAGAAACCCACCCATACAGGCACACCCTGCAGCTGGGGTATTGGCAACACTCCATTAGCCACAGCTGCTAGGTTTGTGTGCAGCTACCAACCTCCGTTGGAAATGCGCCATTTAGGAGTTAGTAGAATGATTTATGAGAATGATGAATTTCCACATGCTGGGTACACGAAATGGATGGCCACATGGCTAGCTCTAGGATTGCTGCTTCCCAGTAGGAAATCTCGAATAACAAAGCTTGAAACTTGAATTCTAGAGGTGATTTTCCATCTTGCTAAATGTTAATATATATCCTGATACTCCCAAGCAAACTATCAGGTCATCCATCCCACAAATGTTAAGTAAGCACCTACTGTGTGCAAGGCACTGTGTCAGGACTAGTGGACTAGTCAGTATCTACAACAAGAAAGGCAAGCATACCATAAATGCTCTATCCTTTGCCCAAGACAGACACTAGTCTTCTCAAGAGCCTGGACATGGTTTCAGAACCCATTTCAACTTAGGGCTCGGCAGTCCTTTCAATCAAATTGTTATGCAACATTAAGCTTGTTTGCAATCTTGGAGCTACCAGTAAAGCGCTGCAGGTACTTACAGAATATGGGCACAAGAAAAAGAAGTCTGAGCAGCCATCGCCAATTTAGAATGAGGTAGGGGAATTTTGAAAACAGCCTCATAGCTGGTTGGTATAACAATGCAGGCAAAGCAAAGGCCATCTTAGGAACCTTGGCAATGGGTCAATGCTAAGAGCACAGACGCTGCTGTGTGACTTTGAGCTAGTCACTTCACCTCCTGAGCCCTGATTTTCTGATTTATAAAATGAAGATAATAATTATACTACCTACCTCGTAGAGCTGTTATGACAAGTTAATGAGATGATGTAATGTGAAATATGTAACAACACCTGCCTACTAGTAAACAATGTGTTTTTTTGTTGTTGTTAATGAAATATAGACTGTATTTAGGTAAAAAACAATAAAATATATTTTCTCTTCCAAACAACCCAGTAGAAGGATATCTTTGACATTTGCTCTGATAGAAAACTTTTGGGACCAACTACTAGAACTCAAGTTATCTATTTCCATTGGAAAATGTGCTCATTGAGTCCCCCAGAGCTAGTTCCCAGGAACTGCCCCAGAATATAGGGCTGTGATCACTGAGCCATATGTCTCAGCTAGAACTCTGCCTCACCCCACCACTGACCCCATCAAAAAGGCAAATGTAAACATGGCAGTGTGTCTTCTTGCCTTTGTCAGTGCCCAAAAGGCATATACTCTTTGATCTATGAAAGGGGGCCCCTACCAAATACATGGGCTAGTCCAACAGAATCGCACCCAGAAGGTGGGACAATGCCAGACATACTACCTCCTTTTGTTGGATAATGCTTATTACTATTGATTTACAAACACAAAAGAAGTCTTGTCAAGACATTTAGGAAATACAGAGAAAGAAAATAAAAGGCATTCATAATTCTATCACCTGTGAATAGAATTATGGGGGGTGGGTATCTACTTATCCATACTTTTCCCTCAGCATTTTAAATTTAAATTTTTTCTGATTGAATTCTCTTTCTCTCTCCCTCTCCTCCCCCTCCCCTGCTCCCAGTTTATCATTATCAATTCAAGATCCAGTTCCTCAACCAAATTGAGAAGCCAGTGGAACCAACATTTACCATGTCACTCCTAGGAACAGAAAACGAAGTACAGAAAATCCCCATCACTCTGTGAGTATGAGGAACAGTGCATCTGTGGTGATGGCAGCTGAGATTTCTCGCAGGGACTAGATGGACTCTGGACTTCTCAAGGGTCGGGCCAGATACAATCTACTTTTCTCAGCCCATAGGACTGCCCCAAACACCCTATCAGATGAGACATCCACCCAAGCCCAAAGCCCTGTCATCCCTCCCCGGCCTCTCCCAGTCCCACTATTTGCTCTACGTTGATGCTACCTGTGTATGTGACTGGCCCACTGCCATGTGGGCTGAGCAGAGAGGAGATCAGAGAGGCCCAGTGCAGGAAGCAGACTGGGCAGGAAGGAGTGGTGAGGCCAGAGCAGGTGTCCACGAGATGGCCCCGGGTGCCTGCCTTTCCAGTGACTTCTGAAAAGTAGCCCAGAAATAAAATTGTTATCATTCAATTTGGCACCAATTTCCTATGCCAATCCGCGTGCACTGCCAGCCCTTCCCATCTGTCCTTCATCCTGCTGCACACCTGCTCGCAGCACAAGCCTCATGCCCCCTCAGAGGCTCCCAGCTTCACTGGCCAGAAAAGGCCCATGAGCTGCTTTTTCTCAGCATCTCGGCTCTTCTTGGGAAATGGACGGTCCTCAGCTTCTGAAAAGTGCCCCCAGGCAATGATCTCTGGTCTCACACTGCTTCAGTCATTCAGGAAGTATGTGTCAGTGCTTGCCCTGGAGGCAGAGAGGACCCTGTCCGGAGGCTTCTCCCAGTCTAGCATTCCTAAAGAGTTCCTGTAACATCTGGCAGGAAGAGCTAGATGAGCAGCCGTGTAAGGAAACTCTCCATCCACTACCTCACTAAATCCCACGTTACCCACACATTACCCAAACCTCTCCCTGGGGGGCAGGGGGCGTTCTAAAGAGTGGAAAGGGTCTCTGGGAGCTCTTGATGTTGGGCATGTTCAATGTCATGGAGATGAGTGAGCAAACTGATACTGATGATGCCTGTGGATATGCGTTTAAATCTTGCTCTAAATCAGTGCATCCTTTTAATAAATGGTTTTCTATTACTTTGTGCTTTGTTGTTCAAATAGGAGTTTCTATTTATACGGGGGAAAGGAGCCTTGCTGGGGAGGGGAGAGGGTGCTGCAGCTCTGTTGAGTCCATCAAACCAACAGAAGCCCGACCTGGGCAGAGGCCATTGCCAACGCCTCACTGTCCCATTCGGGGCAGTTTTCTCAATTTGTTAACGTAAAAGCTAGGAAGCCTGAGCTAAACAAGGTTCACTAGGTTTTCTTTGTAGAACTCTCCGAGCCTTTATAATGCTGTCACAGGAAACAGTAGGGTTTTCCCAATATTGCTAGAAAACCTTTTTTATCCTCTTGGTTCCTCTAGTAATAATCTGCCCAACACTAGTTTGAGAAATACAGCAGGAATGGCTATGCTGGTCACACAGGCAAGCCTAACACATCTTGAACGTATCTAAGCATCACTTTGCTATGACAGATACACTGACTGTGTCTGGTTTCCTTTGTATCTTCCAGTGGCGAAGGAATTACTAGTAACAAAACCTATTCCTTTCTTATCACCTTGGATTCGGATATTGGCGAGCTGCTCACAATCAAATTCAAGTGGGAAAACAGTGCCGTGTGGGCCAATGTCTGGAACACAGTCCAGACCATCATCCCGTGGGGCAGAGGGCCCCTCTACTCAGGCCTCGTTCTAAAGAACATCCGAGCCAAAGCAGGAGAGACCCAGGAAAGGTGAGTGCTCATTCAACTCCTGACATCTAGTAAGCACTTTTATAATGTCACTAGAGGCCCGGTACACGAATTCATGCACAGGTAGGGTCTGGCCAGCTTGCCCTGATTGGGGCCATCAGGCCAGGTTGGCCCAGGGGGAGGGGTCATGGGCAGTTGGCAGAAGAGCCCCACCCCGTGCTAGAACTCCCGGTTGAACTCCTGGTCAAGGGGACAATTTGCATATTGACCTTTTATTATATAGGATACTTGTATTTATCCTATGAGGTGGGCATTATTATGTCCTAATAATGGAGGATAGACACTGAGAAAGGTGAAATGTCCAGCCACAGGTGGAAGGACCGGGAACCGCGTCTGGATCTTTCGAGCCCCGGGCTAGCCTCTTCCACGGCCTGGGTTTAATAGCTGCCTGCCTCCAGAGCCTAAGAACTACCTCACTAACCCAACACTTCTCAAATCCCAGCCTGTGAAAGCATCATGGGGTGATGTCAGTGCTACTGGGCCAGGGACCACACTTTGGGTGACAAGGCTCCAGATTCGACATTTCTTTTTCGTTGCTCACTCGGAGGAATGCTCTTAACAGATCACAATCTTAACATCTCGCTCTCTGGTGGTGCGTTTCAAATCTTAGAGTGCCAGAGAATCATGGGGAAGCGTATTAAATATGCATCATGGCCGGCCCCACCCACAGAGCCTCTGACTCACTGTGGTCTGAGAAGGAAGCTGGGCACATGTTTGTTACTGAGACGTGGTCCTATGGGTTGCCCTTAAGAAATCTGCTCTGCGTGATTTAGCTTCTCCCTTGGCCTCAAGGTGCTTGGGGACAATGAGGGGTTAGGGAGGGGATGGGGAATAGAGGAAAGAAAGGGTTGTCCAGCTGCTGCTTCAGCAGAGCAAAGAGATGACCAACATGTTTTGCCATGGCAACCACACTTGTTTGCAACTGTGCAGGTCTCCACAAAAGGAGAATTCTGTCCTCCCAGACCTTTTCCTGTCTCTTCCCTGCCGTGTTCAAGACGCTGGCCTCTCCTCTCCCACTTCTTTGTTGAAAGCTCATTTCTCTCTTTGGCTTGTCCCCAGGCGGGACAGAAAACAGCAGGCTTCTCACTCCTAAACTACACACTAGGTTTCTCTGCCAGGAGTGGGGGAGGGGGGGTAGGGGAGCCAGGGCAGATGTATGCCCCCTGAGATCCTTCCACAGCCCCACTCTGAGGGCCTATCTTCCTGGGATACAAGGTCCTGGCAATCGAGAAGAGCACACTCTGCAGTCTGCCAACAGACTTCTCCATGTGATCAATTTGGAAAATTAAACTGCTTCTTCTCTTCTACACTTAGCTGTTCTTGCCTGAGTTTTCAGCTCTGAGCATCACCCCCACCCCCCCACTGCCATGTGCTCCCAATTAGAGAGTGATTTCTCCTGGGCGGTGGCTGTTCCCCAGGACAGTCCCCTGGCTTGGCCTGAAAAGTGGTAAGAAAGACAGCACTACCTTCTCCACTGGTGCTTAACTTCAGAGTTCTCAAGAAGGAAAGAGGAGGCACTGGCCAGGTAGCTCAGTTGGTTAGAGCATCGTCCCTATATGCCAAGGTTGTGGATTCAATTCTCGGTCGGGGCACATATAAGAATCAACCAATGAGAGAGAAAAAGATGGTGGCTGGCAGGACGGAGGTGAGGGATAGGAAGTGAGTGAGTTAGGGGATAAAAGGAGAGTGTGTGGATGTGTGTGTGTGTGTGTGTGAGTGAGTGAAGGACAGTTAAATCCGGCAGGAGTAGCAGAGGCTGGCAGAACAGGCTCTCTTGGACAAGGAGAGACTACCATTGCTGCGGACACTCCCTGGACTGCAGGACTTGGGCACAGAGCCCACACCATCTTGAAGGGAGAGCGGCCTCTTCTAGGAACTCATCAGCACTACCACCCAGATAGGTCTTGGACACTGCCCACGACCCAGCAGCCTCTCCAGCCAAAATCCTGCTGCCCCACCCACAGACCCGCAGACCCTGGGACTTCCACCTCCAAAGGTGCACCGCTCCCACAGCAGTAAGTGCAACTCCCCCCACCCCAGCGGCAGAACTCCGGACACCACATTCACACGTTTCCAACTTTCAAGCATTTCCAACATCCGTGCGTTTCCAGCTCGCAGACTTCCAGGGCACACCACTCCACAGGCAGCTCTTGGATGCC
>PVJC01018015.1:0-31814 GCA_004026665.1 Murina feae | reverse complement strand
AATCTTTGAAGCAGAGTCCATCATCCATTAATTCTTCCAAATCTGTTCACGGTCAGGCCTCCTCCTTCACCTATATGATGTAAAACAACATTTTTCAGATATTTCTGCCTCCCCATTCTCCATTCCATCTTACGGGTAAAGGAATTTATTTTCCCAGCATTTTGATTGTGTTAGTTCACTTCTATGGTCTGCTCTTGGGTCATGCATCCTCTGAAATTTGAACTGCAGTTCCAAAAGAAAGTGCTTTTTTAAGAAGCATCCTGTATAAAATATTTTCTCAGTCTTCTCAAGAAAGTCAGTTTCTTCTTGTTCATTGACACCACCCTACCTTGTGCACATCTTTGTTTATAACACTTTTTACTCTGAAGAGTATTGGTTCATAACTTGATGCCTCATTAAACTGTTATCTCCCTGAAAGCAGGGATTATGATTTATATATCTTATCAATCCAACACCTAGCATTTTTCTTGGTACAAAGTGGTACTCATTAAATGTTTGTTGAATAAATAAATGAAGACTCTATTAATCGCCATCACCACCATTGCAATGCTACACATATGCCACTTTTCCTCTCAACGCTATCCAATGATTCCTGCTGAAAAGACCCCCTACAAAATTCACTTTATCTTGCATCCAAATTATAGCACAGGCATTTCTTTAAACTTGAATGACCCTTCCCCTTCTCTGTCAACTCTGGCCCTTTCAAAGTGCTGATCGATATTAACATTATCTATTTAAGAAATGTTTTTATCCCAACGAATTCTACAAGTCATTTTGCAACTTGGTTGAAGAGAGGGGGGGGGGGAGGAGAAGGAGGATTGAATACCATCAACTAAAAGCCTTTCATGCTAATTTCTGTATATCAAGTATCTATTTTTTTACAACAGTTTGAAATATATGGAATGAATGTAACAGAAGGAATGACTGAAGCTGAAAACATAATCAATAACCTGTTAACATCAACCTTCTTTTGCAACTAACACAGTCTTGTATTAAAGAATGAGCAAGGTCTTCAGAGTCTGAGAGATCTCCTTCCGAATTCTATCTTGACCATATGTGACCTACAGGACTACTCGAGGAGTCTGACCATTAGTGTGCTAATTTACAAAAAAAAGAGGGTAAGAAGTCTAAGAATTTGGTTACCCCCAAAATAAGAATTTCCTTATCCCCAGTTATAGTCTACATATAGTCATCAATAAATAGCTTTGGTGGCATGATGTTTATAGTAGTTAGTGTCTTTTACTCCCTACATGCACAATATAAAGGAAGAAAATGGATTTATATTCTTTTTCATTTCCCCAAAATACTTACCATTTTTTTCTTATTTTTAGCACTGTCTGGAATGGCATTTAACTCTATTACACTGCAAAATGAGAAAATTTCCTGATAGCAAAATCAGGTAAAAAAAAAAAAAAATGTTTAGAAATTCTAACATTGTGTCTGTTTTTGTTAGGGAGGCTTTACCAGGGCAACATCATTTAAAATACTTGTCTAATGGAATCTTTAATATATACCTGAATGGTCATTTCTCCTTAAAATCATAAGGGGAGATCTGACAGCCTCGATTTCTTACCATAGCTGTTTGAAACCCTGGTGTGTGACACATGTCTCTGTGCTTCATTAAAGGCCTCTGTAGCCTTAAAACCGGAACCAAACATCTCCTGTCAAAGAGCCTTAGCACATGGTAATATAACCAAATGTTACAATTTATCTTTTGACGGCCCTGGAATTTTCCTGTCAGGGTGCTATTTCTAACTGGTCTAGTCACATTCTTCGTCACATTCCTCGGTTTTTGCTTCTGACACAGTCAGATGGGGCTCCTGGAAATTATTGATCAGCTGTGGCCCTGCAGTGAGCATCTGAATGCCATACAGTGACATTGCTTGCCAGGGAAGTGCAACGGGCTGCAAGTGGTGGTGAAATTCCCACCATGCTGGCTGTAGGTTCATTGATGCTTCAAAGGGAAGCCTGAAAAGCAGAGCAGTGACTGACGTGGATGGTGAGAGAAGGAAACGCAGGTGGGATTTAAGGGTAACATCAAGAAAACATGTGTTAAGAAACATAAAACTCTCTCGGGTGCTTGTAGGCACCCTCTCTAGCACTGCCATTTCGACAACGCCCGCTCTCCGCAGTCCTTTATTCTCCGGTCTTCTCAAAGGGCTACTGAGCCGCAAGCAATCGTACAACAGGGAGTACTTATGTCAGCCCCACACACATTTCTGTGAACTGAAATATGAGGTGTGGCTAAGTAGACCTCCCTGTTGCCAGGGTCTACATATTTTATCTGTAAACTCACTCCCTAGAATTGTTCTCCTATTACTGCCCTGATTATAGCTAAAAACAATAAATGAAAATATGCTGAAAGATGACAGTCTAAAGTCATAATGGAAATTACAGGCACATAAAGTAGCATGGAGGTGCCTAGATGGCCATTTGACTAGGAGTACATATGTCCTGTCCAGACACACCAGAGCAGCCCACCTCTCCCCCTCGCTGTATCTATGAAGTGTGTACTCTCGGCACATTGAAACCTTCAAAACCTCAGAGCTAGTTTTCCTGGTAGCCACTCCATGGCACCTCTATAACTGTGCACACAGAGTTACTGGGAGACTGTCCACCACCAGGAGAAGTCACAACAAGCTGAGGTGGCTGCCCAAGCCAGCAGCACTTCGATAGGTAAATACGTCTAGGTCAACCCGAGAGCATTGAATCTCACCGGTGGCACCAGAATATCCTGTCTCTGAATACGCTGTAGATTAGTTATTTCTGAGCATGTTCATGAAATCTCCGTGAAAAAAATGACTGGATCCCAGCCAGTGTGGCTCAGAGGTTGAATGTTGACCTATGAACCAGGAGGTCATGGTTCAATTCCTAGTCAGGATACATTGCTCGATCCCCAGTAGGGGATGTGCAGGCAGTAGCAGAACAATTATTCTCTCTCATCGTTGATATTTCTATCCCTCTATCCCTCTCCTTTCCTCTCTTAAATCAATAAAAATATATTTTTAAAATAAATTTTTTAAAAATGACTGGAATATTCTTTGGAAGAATAGCTCTGTTCCAAAGTGTAAGGACTGGTCATCTGTGAAGAAAATGATCCCCTGGTTAATACATTTGGGAAGTTTTATCACATCTGGAGATGTATAGTAATAAAGTCTTAAAATACCTTTCTAATATTCCATGAAACATAGCTTGGCAATCATTGTTTTATTGATCTGAGATGGTAAAAATACTTGTGTCCCTCTTTTTTTTAATTTAAAATTTCCTTACTTTATTTTCATTATCTAAGAGAAATTCGAAGTTCATCCAAACTCAGGTTGTGCCAAGTAATATGGAGAAGCATTATGTTCCAGGATGGTGTTAGAGTTTCTATGTAGTGCTGCCTTTGGGGTTCATGTCCCAGATACCAAATAATTTTAATATCCCTCAGAACATGGAAAACTAAATCCTTATGCTGAAGAACTAGATGTCATTTTTATTATAAAACTTCCATACCTTTTGGATAGTGAAAACATTTTCTTTTCAATTTTACCTCCATCAAAAAAGAAAAAAGGGTGGAAACATCATTAATACTATTGCAGTGTAAGCTACTGTGCAAATTTATACCTCAAATTCTCTCAATGGTTCGTCAGCAACAGGTACCTCTGCTTGGATTATCTGAAGTAAAACAGGCATGCGTTTGGCAAACTGCTTTTGATACAGAGCGGGATTTTTCACTGGTGTGTTGCAAGAACTTCTAAAATGTGCAATACCTGACTATTTAATCAGGGGCACTGACCTCTTTCCCCTTCGATTGTTAAATAAAAACATTACAATTACAACAGCCAACACAACATAGCCAACGGTATAAATGAATCAAAATTATACTGTTTTTGGTCATGTCAACAAAAAAAATGTAGCATATTTTTTGGTGTGCCACATAATTTCAGTAATTAGTTTACTAAAATGTGCCATAAGACTAACAGGGTTGGAAATGGCTGGTTTAAAGGAGAGTTAAATCGTACCCACTGCTTCATCAAATCTCTTGCATTATGGTTACTTTTCTGTGTGTTGCTTGCATGCTACCCAGACTCAAAACTTTCTTAGTGCCTTTGACATCGATTGGTAAATTTAAAATGCCTTGCGAGTTTCATTTCTATCCTGAAACTAAGCAAGAATGTCTTCACTCTTTCCCTCTTGTTGTACCTTTTTTATTTCTTTTTTGCCTTTCTTTTGTCCTCTATATCCTACTTAACTCTTTCACCTTCTCTCCACTTGCCTCATTCTCTTGATCCATCAGACACAGCCCAGCCATCAGATAGCTACATTTGAGAGTAATTTCGGACAGAAACAAAAGGCCCTGGAATCCTTAGTAATCCGCTCCAGATCCAGCTACTGAGCCCTGGTTAGGCTCCTGCACAGCCAACAGTCTTTTCAGGCAACTACCTTAGAAATTGAAAACCTGTTAGAGCGACCATGGAATAACAGGAGCCCTGAAACAAAATCATACACACAGAAAAGAAAATGTCCTTTTGGTGCTAACGCACTGCTGAAACAATTGAAAGGAAGACAGGCTCTAGGTGATCTTTATTGATGGGCCTCAAAGTGGCTGGTGTTTAGAAGCAGACATTGTCTTGCCTGCATTTCAGGTGCCATTAGGCCTCTGCCCTGAAGGCTGAGCAGCTTACTCTGCTATACAAAGCTTCCTGTCTGAGTGGGAACAGCTAACCTGACTGAATGCATATTTGAGAGTTACCCATGGGGTAAGCAACGCATGCACTGGAGCCTTCCTGCCCAGCAACGCCTGCTACTGGAAGGGAAAGGTATCCCTGCAAACATTGCCGCCCTGCTGCTTCTGTTTCTATCCCCAGCCTCCACCAACCCTCCCACTCCTCCCTGGAGAAAGACCACCATGCTCTAGCCCCTGCCTGACTCTCTGTGCCCTGAATTACCTTCCTTCCCCACTCCCCTCTCTTCCTGACTAAACGCTCCAAGTCAAAATGCTTGACAGGAATCTGCAAATATGCCACATTACATATTTCTGCTGAACCAAATTTAGAACTTCTCTCTCTTTGTTGAGATCATCTGTGTAATTATTCCTGTGGTTCAACGTTTTCATTTCTGGCTAATGCGAGAAGTATTTTTAAGCAGGTGATTTTGTTTTTTGTGTGCCAAACTGCCACTCAAGAGCTTCTAACATGCCAAATATAATGTATTTTCAAGAAATTCAAGTCCTGTCACTCACTGCTTCCTTCCTTTCATGTCTCACCCTCAATCTATTCCTCACTTCACACCCTCCCAGGGACTCCCTTGCTCTGCCTTTTATTTTATTTCTTTTAAATATATTTTATTGATTTTTTTTTTACAGAGAGGAAGGGAGAAGGATAGAGAGCTAGAAACATCGATGAGAGAGAAGCATCGATCAGCTGCCTCCTGCACACCCCCTACTGGGGATGTATCCGCAACCAAGGTATATGACCTTGACCGGAATCGAACCTGGGACCCTTCAGTCCGCAGGCCAATGTTCTATCCAGTGAGCCAAACCAACTAGGGCTGCCTTTTATTTTTTAAGCTCCCCTCTCTTCTGTTTTTTGTGGTTTTTTTTTTCTTTTTTTCTGGACTTCCCCAACTACAATGGATTCCTCGTCTGGTCATTTCTGGTCATCCTAACAGTGTGTACCATCTTTCCTTTCCTATTTCCACTCTATTCTTCCCCCCAGCTCGTGCCCTGGTCCCAGGACAACCACTCTCTGAGAGAGTGGGACCAGGATCGGGAGCAGGGAATTTAACAATGGCAGCACTGTGACAAGTTAATTCAACTCCTGCTGTTAAATTAACCAGCGTTCCAGCCGAGTTAGCGCGTCACCCAGTTTCAAAAGGTTAAGCTCCAAGCTTAATCTTATTCATCATTATGAACTCTTCAAATTGGCTGAAATATTTAAAATTCAGTGAAATGAAAGGACCGCAGGAAACATTTAAGAGCCAACTGCCCTGTCTTCAAGAAATGGAGAAATAATCTACAAAGATTAGGAAAAGAAGGCTTCAGAATGGGTGAATGGAGACACTCAAGGACCAGGTTAGAGTGAATAATAAAAGGACGTGGAGGACAAGGACATCTTATCTTCCCGCTATCATAAAGAGATTCAGGCGTTAGGAAGAAATTTAATGGAGCACCCTGAAAATGCTTGTCCTATCTCATCATAAGCAACAGAGCAAAACTGAATGCTAATGAAAAGGGCACATACAATCATACCTCCTGAGCTCTGTTTCTCCGTGGACTTCGGACACAGATGGGAGGTGGGCCATGGGCTGCCCACCCACTTACCACTGGCTGGGAGGCAGATCGCAGCCCCCTGAATGCTCTCCACTCAGGCTTCTGTGACAGCAGAGAGCCCATATCAATTTTGAGAGAAGGAACTGTGCAGCGGCCAATAACGCTAGAGGTGCTGAGCCTAGCATTTCTTACTTAGTGCAATGTTTAGTAGAGAGCAGGGTTTAGTAAAGGTGAACCCTACCGTTATTGCTGTTATTAATATTAGACTTCTATTATACACTTTCAATTACAAAGCTCTGTAGACCTTTGAAGTGTCACAGCTGTGATGGAGGAACTGATATTCCACATGCATCCCTTCCCCTCCTCGGTCTCTCCCCCACAGCTGAAGTACATGGGCTTGTCCTACATAATAAAAGCATAATATGCAAATTGACAGAAATGCCAAACAGCACAATGACCATCCATCCGGATGACCATCTGGATGACCATGCTATGACACTGATTGGTGCCAGGCCAGCCAAGGTGGGTGCGATGCGATTGGTTGGGGGCCTGGCTATCACCCCATGATCGCCCCACAGAAGGTGGCCCAGGCCATCCACTGGTGGGCTGTGACAGGTGGGTGGGGCCTCCCTCTGTGAGGGATGCCTGGGTCCTGGGTGCCAGAGGGAAGCTGGTGCTGGCAGCTGAGGGAAGGAAGGCCTACTCTTGCACAAATTTCGTGCATCAGGCCTCTAGTTTAAAGTGGTTTTTCACATGTACATGAGTTCCTGCTACCAACTCTGCAATCCAGGCCTCTTCACACCATTAACCACATTTGGCCCAAGCTGGTCCTCATGACTCAACTTCCTCCCGAGTCCTGCTTGCCAACTTGTATATGCTGTCACAAATTCCTTCGGTTCCACCTCCCCTCAGAAGCAGCTTATATTAGGCCATTCATCCTTACATGGCCAACATAATCACGCTTCAACTTCTTGCAAGAGGTGGCTTTAGATTTTTGTGATTATACTGCTTTGTTGGTTGTATATTTGATCTGTTTGTGTATTTTATTGGAACATAGGTATCTACAGGGCAAAGATCAAACCTGTTTTTAAACACACTCTAAAAGCCTAATACAGTTTCTTTATCTCTTGAGTTGCTATTAAATAAGAATAGGCCTATGAACATCTGTATACCTTCCATTTTAATTTTGTGCTATATTTATTTCAACTCTCATTCTTCTTCCCTCCTCCCTCCTTCTCTCTCTCTCTCTCTCTCTCTCTCTCTCTCTCTCTCTCTCTTCTACACACACACACATACACACACATGATAGTTCTTTCCAATTCATATGCTGGCTTTAATTGGTTGCTCTGATCTAATTACATTGGAGATATATATATATATATATATATATATATATATATATATATATATATCTTAACTAATAAAAGCATAATATTGAAATTAACCGTTTCTCCGGGATGGGGTAAGCCACGCCCACCAGCCAGTCAGAGCGGCTGTATGCAAATTAGCCCAGCCAAGATGGCAGAGGTCTCAGCCCCGGGAGAAGCGGTGTGCAGCACTGGTGTCCCGCAAGGCAGATGGAAGACCTCTACCTTGGGGGAGCCAGGAGGGGAGGAACAACCTGGCCCGAGATGCAACCTGGGGGGGGAGGAGCCAGTGGGCCTGTGGCCGCTGGCAGGAGGAGCAGGGCTGGCCAGCAATGGCGGCAGGGCAGCCGGGGCCTGGGGGAGTGAGCCAGCCCAGGCCCTCAGGCTTCCTTGGGGCCTGGAAGTAGATCCGTGATCGCGGGGGCATGGGCACTCATGGAGGCCTAGCCTTCATGTGTTCCCGTACCCCCACGATGGATTTCAGGTGGCAGAGCAGCCTCAAGGGTGGAGGGACCGAGCCAGCTCTGCCCCCGAGGCTGAGGCCTGGAAATTGGTGCAGTCAGGGCACGCAGCACACACAGAGGTGTGCCCTCCGTGTGTGCTGTGTGCCCCAATGGATTCCAGGGTCCCAAAATGTGAGAGGACACAGGCCAGGATGAGGGACCCCCCACCCCCGCTGAGTGCACAAATTTTTGGGCACCGGGCCCCTAGTATATATATAGTAGTGAAGATAGTGAGCACCTTGCCTCCACTTTAACACGTATGCCTCTAGTATCTCCCCATGAAATAGGAGACTGAGTGTACCAATTAAATTTTTCAGTAATGGTCATAACATCATTGCCCATCCCCAAAGCTCTAATAGGATGTGATTTTGCCACCTCTTGTCAATAGATGTAGTTGTATGCCCCTCTCCTTGAATTTCAGTCAGCCCTAGGGAATTCAACTGAAGCCACCAGCAGGATGAAACAAAAGGATGTGACTAGTAGGCTAGGTCCAAAGAAATCTCCTGTCACTTTGGAAGCTAGTTATCCAGATGTTCTCTCTCAGGACTCACTCTACTAGGAGCCCGATGTACGAAATTCATGGACTGGGGGCTAGGGGGTTCCTCAGCACAACCTGTCCCCTCTCACATATTGGGAGCCCTCAGGGGATGTCCTATTGACAGCTTAGGCCTGCTCCCTGCTCCCCTTGGGGAGCAGGCCTAAGCCGCAGTCTGGCCTCCCTTTGTGGGAGGTGACCAGGATAATCAGGGGAAGCCACCAGTCCCATCACCCCGCTGCTGCAGCCACTGCCAGTCACCGCAGCCACCAAGGTGTTTTCATCAACACGGACTCCAGTCCCTTCACCATGAAAAAATGACAACTTTCTTTAGGCATTTTCAAGATGTGTCTTTCATAGGTTATGACATTTCTTTCTTTCTCTTTTTTTTTATCCTCACCTGAGGATATGTTTCCATTGATTTTTAGAGAACGTGGAAGAGAAGGGAAAAACAGAGAAACATCAAAGTTAGAGGAACACTTTGATTGGTTGCCTCCTGCATATGCCCTGACCTGGGCCTCAGTCAGGGAGGAGTCTGCAACCTAGGTACATGCCCTTAGTCAGAATTTAACCCAGACCCTGCAATCAGCAGGCTGAGGCATTGTGCACTGAGCCAAACTGGCTAGGGCAGGATATATTTCTTAGCCCTCCAGCAGTGGACCTTCATTTTTTTTCTTCAGGAGTGTGGTGGAAAAACCCTAGATCACCTTTAGGGATTCTTATTACCCAAGTTACTAAGAATATTACCAGTGGCATACAGGGAGCTTAGCCAATGAGCAGTAAGAAAAGGTGTTTCCTCTGTAGTTCACACCGATCACCAGCTCCACCCTTGCCCCTCCAATCCAAGATCCACCCCTGCCTAGGCCTATAACCTCTGGCCAACGATGCAGGCCTGGGCAGGGGATGCCCAGACCCCTGAAATCACCAGCTCTGATGCTACCTAGGCCTGCAGTCTTTGCTTGAGGCTTCAGGCTTGGGCATGAGACCCCCAAGCCCCTCTGATCACCGGCTTCACAGAGCCCAGGTCTCTGCGGTCACTGGCTCAGATCCTGCCCCCTGCCATTGCTGGCTCTGTCCTTGCCCCACTACAGCCTCTAGCCAGGGCTACAGACCTGGGCAGGGGCCCTGAAACACATGCGATCGCCGTCTCCACCCCAGCCCCACTACAGCCTCTGGCCAAGGCTATAGGCCTGGGCAGAAGACCCCCAGACCCCTGTGATAACTGGCTCTGCCCCTGCCCCTCCAATCACCAGCTCTGCCCCTGCCCAGGCCCTGAGATCACCGGCTCCACTCCTGCCCCACTGCAGCCTCTGGCCAAGGCTGCAGGCCTGGGTAGGAGACCCCAAGGCCCTTGCCATTGCCAGCTCCACCCTTGAGCCTCTGGCCAAGCCTGCAGGCCTGGGAAGGAGACCCCCAGATCCCTGCTTTGCCAGTTCCACTGGTGCCCAGACCCCTGCCATCGCAGGCTCTGCCCCTGCCCTTCCAATCACTGGCTCTGCAGAGCCCAGGCCCCTGCAATCTCTGGCCTTGCCCTTGCCCATGCCTGAGGCCTCTGGTGAAAGCCTCTGGCCTGGACAGGGGACCCCCAACCCCCTCTGATCACTTGTTCTGCCCCTCAGGCCCCCCACCTGCCCTATCACTGGCCTGGCTAATAGGCCTGACCACTTCAGTGGCGGGGCTGAGCTGGACTGGGTACTGCCATCTTGTGGCTATGGGGATGGCCATCTTTGTGATGGAGTGACACCTAATTAGCACAATACTCTTTTATTAGATAGAATAGCAATAAAATGGTAATATGCTAATTAGACCAGACATCATTCCAGATGTCATTGCAGACGTCCTTCCAGATGAAGCTGGGGACAGAAGGAAGCCCAGGTCTCAGGTGGGGGTGGCTGGAGGGAAGCCAGTCCGGGTCCTGGGTGCCAGAGGGAAACCAGTGCTGGCATCTGGGGGAAGGAAGGGCTACTCTTGCATGAATTTCATGCATTGGGCCTCTAGTCCTATCTAATAAAAGAGAAATATACAAATTGACCATTACTCCAACACACAAGATGGCTTCCCCCATGTGGTCAAAGATGGCCACTCCCATGTGGACACAACATGGCCAGCAGGGGAGGGCAGTTGCAGGCAATCAGGTCAGCAGGGGAGGGCAGTTGGGAGTGACCAGGCCTGCAAGTGAGGGCAGTTGGAAGGGACCAGCCCTGCAGGGGAGAGAAATTGGGGGGGACCAGGCCTGCAGGGGAGGGCAGTTGGAGGCAACCAGGCTGGCAAGGGAGGGCAGTTAGGGGTGACTAGACCAGAAAGGAAGGGCAGTTGAGAGCAACCAGGCCTGGAGGGGAGGGCAGGTGGGGGTAATTGGGCTGGCAGGGGAGCAGTTAGGCATCAATCAGGCTGGCAGGGGAGTGGTTAGGAGGTGATCTGGTTAGCAGGGAGAAGTAGTTAAAGACAATCAGGTAGGTAGGCAAGCTAGCAGTTGGGAGCCAGCAGTCCTGGATTGTGAGAGGGATGTTTGACTGCCCGTTTAGCCCCGACCCCACCTGGACATCCCTCAAGGATTCCCAGATTGGAGAAGGTGCAAGCTGGACTGAGGGACCCCCCACCCACCGCCCTGTGCATGGATTTCATGCACCGGGCCTCTAGTATAGGATATAAAAGAATAATACACTAAGTGTCCGACTGGTCACTATGATGCGCACTGACCACCAGGGGCAGATGCTTAACACAGACACTGCCATGATGCCCACAGAGAAACTGCACCCAGGACCTGGCACACACAAAGCAACTCTCACCTTCCCCCAAGTGGGACACAGGCCCCACCACCTCAGAGTGACACCCCAACAAATTGCAGCTGATGTTGCCAAGACCCCATGGTGCAAAATGTGGCCCACAGCCCAGCCCAGCCTGAAATGGCTGTTGTGGGTGCTGGGTAATGACGTCACATGGCAACACCCAGCTTCCTTCTCCCTAGCAACGACTAGCCTCCTTGCAGTTTCTTCAGCCCAGGAACATGACTTGCTTATAACCAGGTGCAAACATTTCACACTTTAACCAAATGTCTGTGAACCATTTTTCCATGCCTCATCTTATTTGATCCTCACAGAAGTCCTGGAGTAGGTAAATAAGAGACTCAGTGGAATCCTATTTTCTTTTCATTAGCTGGAAAACAGAGATTTAGAAAGTTTAGAAACTTGACCTGACTGAAAAGAAGTAAGAAATAGTGAACCTTAAAAATGACTTCAGGTTTTCTCACTACGCAGAATATAGTGAAACACTGCTGCAGTCAAATATTTTACCCTTTGTTCCCTGCATAATCTACAATAATAATCTGCTTTGTGTTGATATTTACTGCTATGTTGCTGATAATTACCTGAAAGAGATGTTGGGGTGCTTCACTGGGCTGGAAAAAGTTTAGGTAAATTAGAAAGCAGGTCTAATTAGCAAGCTTATCTGTATATACAAAGCTCTTGCTGGCGACAATCACACACGTATGTTTCCATCTATCATTTTCAATCGTGAATTTGGTTGACACTTCTATTATAGAGGAAGGGAGAATAGTGATATTAAAATATTTTTCAATTAATTAATTTCCTTTCAATGTGCACTAATTTGTGTACCAGGCCACTAGTATTCAAATAAAAGGATAGTTTTATTTAATGGCTCATCACTTTGAAAACTATTCTGGGATTTATAATTTAAAACCATTGAGGAGTTAACTATAATGAACATCAAACTGTACGAGGTGTACCAGTTAATAATGCGGATTTGTTTCAATAGATGGAGTTACACATACTAGTATGTTGATATATATATGCAATTTGATATGTATGCTATTTTGTTGTATTGATAGCAAAGTTCAAAACTTCATATGTCAAATTTGCTAAAGGTGTTAACATCATAGATATTTTTACGCTTAGCAATGTCAAAATTTTGAGCCAAAAAAAGAGCATTTGTGGGAAGTTTTAATTCATTACTTTATTTTGACAAAAAGTGCTGCTGAAAGTTATCATATACTAGTATTTCGGGAAGCTAATGGTGAACGTGCTCCATCTCGAGATACTTGTGAATGCTGGTTTAAACGCTTTAAAAGTGATGATTTCGATGTGAAAGGCAAAGAACATCCAGGTCAACCAAAAAAGTTAGAAGACCAATGATTACAAGCATTACTGGATGAAGATGCCTGACAAACTCAAAAACAACTTGCAGAATATTAAACATTGCTCAGCAAATAGTTTTCAATTGTTTGCAAGCAATGGGGAAGATTTTAAAGAAAGGAAAATGGGTGCCATATCAACTGAACAAAAGACAAATGGAAAACCGAAAAGTCATCAGTACAATGTTGCTTCAATGGCATGAAAGAAAGTCTTTTTTGCATGGAATTGTGACTGGGGATGAAAAGTGGATTTATTTTGAGAATCCCAAATGCACAAAATCACGGGTTGATCCAGGTCAACCATCAACATTCACTGCCAGGCCAAATTGCTTTGGAAAGAAGACAATGCTCTGCGTTTGGTGGGATCAGGAAGGTGTGGTGTATTATGAGCTTCTAAAACCAGGTGAAACTGTTAATATTGATCACTACCTACAACAAATAATCAATTTGAACCACACTTTGACCATGAAACAACCAGAATGGGTCAGAAGACACAGCAAAGTAATTTTGCTTCATGACGATGCACCATCACACACTTGAAAACCAGTTAAATACACATTGAAAGATCTTGCCTAGGAAGTATTAACCCACCCACTGTATTCACCAGACCTTGCTCCTTCAGATTAGCACTTGTTCCCATCGATGGCATATGCACTTTCTGAGCAGCACTTCAAAACATACAAAGAAGTAGAAAATTGGGTCTCTGAATGGTTTGCCTCAAAACAAGAAAAGTTCTATTGGGATGGTATCCACAAATTACCTGAAAGATGGGGGAAATATGTAGCTAGCAGTGGACATTAATTTGCATAAAGCACTTCTGATGTTTCTCTTGAAATTTTCATGTTTTCTTTGATTACAAAATCTGCCATTATTAACTGGTACACATAGTGTTAACAATATGAAACATCAGCTATGGAGAACTTTATATTGTCTAGTGTGAAAAAGTCCAACTAAAAGACACAAGAGTAGCTGCAATAGGTGGAGAAAGTTACTGGGCAAAGGTGGGCAATGATCATCTCTCTTCAGAAGTTTCTGGGAATAGAAATAAATTACCTTAAAATATATCAAGCCAGTTCTACAATTAAGGAAGGGCATCATATGTTTAGTATTATTAAATACTGAAGGTGATTCAAATAGACTTAGAAACAGTCTTAGAAGTTTCTATCTAAATATAGGATGCAAATAGTACCAAAAGTAATTGAAGTAATACAACAAGCTTGCCTCTATTTCAAATTTTATAATTTTGTGGGGTTTTTTATGTTTTTTAAATCTTCATTGTTGAAAGTATCATATATATCCCTCTTTTCCCCCCATTTAATCCCTTTCAGCCTGCCCCTGCCCCAACCCCAAGCCTTCTCCACTCTATTGTCCATGACCATGGGTTATGCATATATGTATACAAGTTCTTTGATGGATCTCTTCCCACCCAACTACCCCTGCTTCCCCTCTGAGATTCCAAAGTCTATTCAATGCTTCTATGTCTCTGGATCTATTTTGTTCATCAGTTTATTTTGTTCATTAGATTCCACATATGACTTAAGTCATGTGATACTTGTCTTTCTCTGACTGGCTTATTTGGCTTAGCATAATACTCTCCAGGTTCCACCATGCTGTCTCAAAAAGCAAGAGATCCTTCTTTTTTAAAGCTGCATAGTATTCTGTGGTATAAATGTACCACAGTTTTTTAACCACTCATCTACTGATGGACACTTGGGCTGTTTGGATGTTCATTGTTATAGTTTTGTTTGATCATCACAAAAACCTTGAGTAATAGAAAGGCAAATGTGTCATTTACCCAACATAACCTCAAGTTTAGCTTTTTTATTAAGAACACTAGAAGCCCAGGGCACAAAATTCATGCACGGGGGTGGGGAGTCCCTCAGCCCAATCTGCACCCTCTCACAATCCGGGACCCCTTGGGGGATGTCCAACTGCTAGTTTAGGCCTGATTCCGCAGGGATTCCTGCAGGATAGGGCCTAAATTGGCAGTCAGACATCCCTCTCGCAATCTGGGACCATTGGCTCCTAACTGCTTGCCTGCTTGCGTGCCTGATCACCCCTAACCACTCATCTGACTGCCTAATCACCCCTAACTACCTCTGCCTTGCCTCCACTGCCACAACTTCATTGAAAAGGATGTCCGAAATGACGTCCAGGAGGTCGTTCTGCTATCTGGTCTAATTAGCATATTATGCTTTTATTATTATAGATAGGGTCACTTCATTTATAACATTTCCCAAACTGCCCCAGTTTAGATCATTTTATATGGATATCACACATACACACACCATTTTACAACTGAAGAAATCAAGATACTCACTGGATTATAAAATAAATAATAAAACTGATATTTCATTAGAAACTTTGGATTTTGAAGGCATGATCTAAACTTAGCTAGATCATTTTTTAGGATGTACTTTAATTCTTAAAAAGAGGGTTTTTTTCCCCAAATATTGTTGGATGGCTTGTAAATTTCCTAAAAAATGACTACTAATTGATAATCCAGTTTTAAGACCAAATTTTCCAAACATTTGTTACAATAATAATTTGTCCAAACCTCAAGAGTCTGTTTGTGACAGTTCATTGAAAAGAGAAACAGGTGGTGAGGCAGTTTAGAGATGACCAAAAATTCATTGGGACTATTCCCATAGAGAATTGACTCCATGATCTAAGCTCCTTAGAATCTAAGGAGCTCTGTGACTGCTTTGACTAAAAGCATATAGTGGAAAAACACCCAAGTCAGTTTCCACAGCCTTAAAATACTGTCCCTGAAACTTTTTGTCTTTTGAAACATTCTATCTCTGTGAGCCTTGAGTTGCTGCTATGCAAACAGTCTATCTACCCTAAGACCTCCATGCTACAGAGACAAGAGATAGGTTCTGTGTTCAAAATCCCCAGATAAGTTGAGATATCAAGCCATTCATGATTACGCACCAGAAATGAGTGTGAAGCATTCTACCTTCTGACCATTTCACCCACAGGTTGAACAATACCAAATGGAATTATTGAACATTCTATAGAAATATGAGCCAGCTGAGCCCTGCCCAAATTATTGACTCACTCATGAGATAAAATAATGTCTTGCTGCTTTAAACTTGCAAGTTTTAAGGTAATTTGTTAGGAAGCAATAGATAACTGGGACAAAATTTGGTACCCCAATAGGAAATGTTGTGGTAACAAAAAGCAACACACAAAAATAGTGAAGTACGTAGCATTGGCTGGGAGCTGGAAGGAACTGTTGGATGAAACCTTGAATGGCCTTAGGGAAATTATTAGTGCTTCAAGGACAATAAGGAAAATGCTGCTATTAGAGGCCAGTGAAAAGGGCAGCTGATTTATACACAGACAAAACATTTAGTAAAACTGTTGCCTGTGGCAATATGGTAAACACAGAAACAACTTAATGATCTCAGAAATCTTGCTAAGGAGATTTACAGGCACAAATTCTGCTAGTCACCTATGACAAAATGAAAGATAAGAGAGATAAACTAAAAGAGAAATCCTTAAGTTTTCCAGCATAATTGGAAGAAATACTAAGAGTTAAGGACAGTCTTTCCAAGCCTAAATAAAACTGTTAAAAGGAAGAAATAGCCTCAGAGAAAAGATCAAATTCAAGTCCCTGTTAAGTAAAGCATGGTCTGAAAGTAAAAAGGAAGTCAAGGGTGAAAGTGTAAAACCTTTTTAAAAACCTCAGAGAGACTTAAAATGGTGTTTCATAGACCCTCTAAGCCAGACAAAATGACTTCTAAGGACAAAGAGTCTTCTTAGGCAAGCCCTATAGACCCTTCCTTTTAAAATATTGGGCTTCTGAGGATTTTGAGGACATTGTCTCAGCCTCACAGAGCACCCAAGGTATAGAAGAGCTTATTTTGAAAATATTTATGAGATGGTGTGTTGTTTGTTGGGGTAGATTGTAAATTGATACACATGAAGTCTAGAAAGATTTTAAAAGAATTATACCACTTGATCTGAAAAAGATAGCCATACTACAAAATGAAAAAAATCCAGACCTCGAACTTCCTACAAGCAAAAAAAAAAAAAGAAAAAAAGAAAAAGGCTAAGAAAACTACTCAACTATAAACAAGCTATTTTTTATAGAAAGAAGGTGAAATCAATGTCAAACCAAGAGCTCAGAAGAAGAAGTTAATAGGCACAAAAAATTTCTATGAAGGAGTATTGTACTTTAACTTTTTTTTATAATGGCAACACATGCCTGACTCGATTTCAGAATTGCTATGGATCAGAGATTGCCATATGACTCTGTTTTTACACTTTTTGAACAGGAATATCTATTGTTATTATCTTATACTTCTCTCACCATTGTATGTTGAATGTTGGAAACACATAATCATATCTCATCCATAGGGTAAGATGAAGAGAACAGTACATAAAAAAACAGAACACAAGGATCCTAATATAAACCTGAACTTCATTTACAAAAATAGGATCTTGGACTTTGAGATAATATTGAAAGAGGAGAAGAATTTGTGGATTTTAAAAGAAGTAAGTTTATTTCAACTTGTAAGAAACAATTTGTGATTCAGGGAAGACTATGCTGAATTAAAGATGGCTGCACATTTTTTGAAATTTTTCTAATAGCAGTTAGCCATTCATTCTTCTCTTTAAATAAAGTGAATTATATTATTTATTTATAATTCAGCAAAGTGTACTATACCTATTTCAACTCAGTAAATTTTTTTAACTCAATAAAGAATATTTACAAAATAGTTAGCATCACACTTAATGGCAAAAGACGTTTTCTCCCTGAGATTGGAAACAAAGCAACAATGTCCTATCTTACCACTTATACTTTATATTATACTGAAAATTTTTACTAGTGCAATAAGACAAGAAAAATAAATAAAAGGCATATAGGCTGGGAAGAAAGAAATAAACAGATAATTTGTGTGAAAAATCCCAAAGAACCTTCAAAAAAACCTTGGAACTAATAACCAAATATAGTAAGGTCATAGAATATAAGATCAATATATAAAGCAATTATATTATTATATATCAACAATGAACAATTAAAATTTGAAGTTACAAAATAATCCATTTATGATAGTATCAAATAATAGCATACTTAGATACAAATTAAAAAGTATGTATAGAGTTTATGTGTGAAAACTACAAAACATTGATAAAAGAAATTGAATATTAAAATACTCAATATTATTAAGATCTCAATTCTTCCTAACTTGGTCTATCGGTTCAAGGAAATCCTCATCAAAGTCCCAAGAAGCTTTAATTGTCAATGAACTGATTTTAAATTTGACATGGAAAAGAAAAAACCTAGATTAGCTAATATAACACTAAAGAAGAAAAATAATAACAGAAATCTTTTTAAAGGTTTACTATAAAGATAAAGCAATTAACATAGCATATTAGTGACAAACTAATCAATTTTACAATAATGTTAGGGTATAAGACCTAGAAATAGATACTCATAAATATAGTCAATTTATATTTTACTAGACACCTGGTGCATGAAATTTGTGCATGGGTAGGGTCCCTAGGCCTGGCTGGTGGTCAGGGCCAATTGGGGCCTTCTGGCTGCCAGCCAGGACCTCCCTTCCCCAGCTGCTGGCTGTCAGCCAGGGCCTTCCTTCATTCCGTACCACCCCCTGGTGGTCAGTGCACGTCATTCCTGGTTGAATTCCTGAGAGGACAATTTATGCATTAGGCAATTGAATGAAAAAAATTATAGACACTTTAACAAATAGCACTAAAAGATTTAGACAGCTATATGCAAATAAAACTAATGTGGCCCTAGCCTGTTTGACAGTGGTTAGAACATCAGCCTGCAAACCGAAGGGTCCTGAATTCAGTTCCAATCAAAGGGGTGTATCTCAGTTGCAGGCTCAATCCTGGCCCCATTTGGATGGATGTGGGAGGCAACAAATTAAGGTGTCTCTCTCACATGAGTGTTTCTCTCTCTCTATCTCTCCCCCTCCCTTCCACTCCCTCTAAAAACAGAAAAATGTTCTCAGGTGAGGATTAACAAAAAATAAATTAAAAAATAATGTGGACACAGATCTTATAGCTTACACTGAAATTAAATCAAAATATATTATAGGCTTAAGTGTAAAATAAAACCAAAAACAAACCATTAGAGGAAAACATAGGAGACAATTTTTGTACCTTGGATTTTGTGGTGAGTTCATACACACAGCACTAAAATTATGAGCCATAAAAGTAAAAGGCGGTATATTAGACTTCAATACAGTTAAAACTTCTATTCTGATAAAGGCACTGCTGCAGACTTAAAGAAAACATTTGCAAAACACATATCTGATAAGAAAATTGTATCTTAAATATTTAAAGAACTCTTAAAATTCAACAATAAGAAGACAAGCAAGCTGCCCTGACTGGTTTGGCTCAGTGGATGGAGCGTCAGCCTGTGGACTCAAAGGTCCCAGGTTCCGTTCTGGTCAAGGGCATGTACCTTGGTTGTAGTCACATCCCCAGTAGGAGATGTGCAAGAGGCAGCTGACCAATGTTTCTCTCTCATTGATGTTTCTAACTCTCTATCCCTCTCCTTTCCTCTTTGTAAAAAAATCAATAAAATATATTTTTTTAAAAAGAAATAGAAAACAAGCAACCCAGTTAAGGAATGAACAGGAAATATGCACAGATACTTTACCAAAAAGGACATAGAAGGGATAGATATGCATATGAAAATATGCTCAACATGATTTATCTTTAAGAAAATGTAAATACCACAACATGCCTATTACAATGGCTAAAAATAAAAAATCTGAAAATACAATTTGCTGGTTAAGATGCAGCAAATACAAACTCTTATTTATTGCTGATGGAAATGAAAAATAGTACAGCTCCATTAGAAAAGAGTTTGGCAGTTTCTTACAATGCTAAACATAGTCTTCCATATGACCTAGCAATCACACTCCTAGATAGTGACCTGACTGATATGAAAATTGATGTCCACACAAAAGTATACATGTAAACATTTATACCAGATTTATTATAATAATCCCAAGTTGGAAACAAACAAGATGGCCTTCAACAGGTAAATGCTTAAATGAGTATGTTACATTCATACAGTGGAGTACTATTCAGTAATGAAAAGAATGAGCTCCCAAGCCACACAAAGACATGGATGAATCTTAAGCATATATTGCTAAATATAAGATGCAAGACTGAAAAGGCTATCTACAATATGAGTACAAATATATGACAAAACTATAGCGATAAAAAAAGAATCAGTTTACCAGGGAATGAAGAGGGAAGGTTGAAAACTGGGGATTTTTTTTAAGGATAATGAACCTATTCTGTACCATACTATAATGATGAATACATGATACAATGCAGTTTTCACAATCAATAGAGCTTTATAGCACAAGAGTGAAGCTTAACATATGCAAATTTTAAAAATAATGTAGGAAGCTTAAGGACTCCAGGATGGAATGCAGAATGTGACACGTGTGTGAAACAACCTCACTGAACAGAATGAGGGGAAAAGGTGCTGATCTCAGTAACTTTAGAAACGAGCGGAGTCTGAAAGACTAAATGCAAAAGCAACTATACATAAGCACTGTGCTATAGTTGAAAAAGTTGTTTCCCTAGGGGTACCGGTTACAATCTAAAACTACTATGCATTTATACGAAAATTAAACAAATGAACAGTAGACAATGGTAATCAGGTTTCACACTGTTGGTGTAAGAGATTACAGATAGCTAGAGGAGGAGACTAGAACCAACTGTGTGGCAATGGATTAGAGGTGAAGATACTCTTATCTAACTTATGTTTATCTTATTAAAATACATAGGCTATTCATACAGAAATATTGGTAGATATGTGTAAGTACACATTACCTTCTTGCCCTGTCACCATGACAATGAACACACTAAGCACTCAGATCTTGATTTCTAATACCATTCACCAATAAAAAGGAATTGGGCTCCTTAGAGAAATAGCTGATTTAGGATAGGGCAGGAAATGTAGAAGATGAGCCAGGAGCACCTGGCAGGGTAAGTTATTGTGGTAACTTCACATGACGACAGGTGGTTACTAGGTTTAGTTGGTGAGCACACCATGAGGTATGTAAGTGTGAAATCACTATGTGGCACACCTGAAACTAGTGTGATATAGTATGCCACAATACTTCCATAAGACATTCATTTTAAAAAGAAATAATAAAAAGATGAGGACATGCTCCAAAAAACTTCTACAATATGGGATATGTCAAAGGGTACAGAGCCAACCGAAAGAGTTCAAAATGCCTGAAGCTGGAACAATTTGAGCAACAGTAAAGATGGGTATTTGATTATTATCCAAAGTAAAAGATAAATATTCATGAGTCCATACTGATATAAATAAATGATTTCATAAATAAATAAATGAGAATCTCCTGTGTAGAAAAGTTTCAAATATTTATGTAAATACTCTGCTCTTAAGAATGGGGAACATAATTCAAGCCAGATGATCAAAGCTAACATCAAAAATGAAGTCATATTGACAATACATACCCTTGATATGTATATGGTATGTATAGTATGTACACATCACATACCCTTTATGTGATTAAAGTGGCACTGTACCATTGTGTGTTTCTCCTAAAAACACATTAACTGAATATAATCATGAGAAAAAAATCAGAAAATTCCCAACCAAAGCATACCCTACAAAACACCTAACTCATAATCCTCAAAATTGATAAGGTCATCAGAAAAGGGATACTGAGAAACTATTACAGCTCAGAAAACCCTAAGGAGACATGACTGCTAAACATAATCTGATAACCTGGGTAAGTTCCTATAACAGGCAAGAAGTCATTAAGGAAAACAAAAAGAGTCTGAATAAAGTATAAGCAATATGTATCAATATTATCTCATTAATTGTTGCAAAATGCCATACTAATACCAGATGTTGATCATGAAAGAAACAGTATGAAATATATACAGACTCTCTACTATCTCCTCAATAATTCTGTAAATGTAAAACTTTTGAAATAAAAAAAAAGTTTGTTTCAAAAAAAGAGCAATGTTGAAAAAAATCTCAATACATATATTGAGGTTAATGTAGACTATAAAACTATATTAACATTGGCATTAAAATAGACACATAGAAAAAATGGAATAAAATAGAAAGTCCAGAAATATAATCACAATAATATGATGAAAGAATTTTCTACAAAGGTGATAAGGTGATTCAATGAGAAAAGATAGTGCTGGAAACTGACTGTTTTGATGCTGGAAACTGATTGTTTTTAACCTACCTTGGTTGCTCTGAAAGTCAGAGCTATGCACTCATTGTTTAAGTTGAAACATTGTTAATTACAGCAAATCTCCACCTGGTAATTACATGTAAAATTCTTGCTTGGAATTTCCTGCCTAAGGATATGGTTGTTTTCTCAGAGACTCAATAAAAGGCTGGTGAGACCCAAACATCAGTGGGCAGTCTACCCTAGTAGAGAAAGGCTCCACGCCTGGTCCCCCAGTTTCCAAATTGATTCTCTTCTAGTCTCTCTCTCTTCATTTTGTGTGTGGCTTCCTTCAGAACTCAAACCCTGAACAGGAACCCTGAACCACGCTGGACGTGTAAGGGGCTCCAGCATCTGGCGCCCAATGTAAGGGGCTCCAACATCTGGCACCCAATGTAAGGGACTCCAACAAGATAGTCTTTCAAACAAATGATAATGGAAAAACTGTATCCACATGAACAAATATGGATATCAAATATGTCAAAGAAGAAATCAAATACATTTTAAAAGTTTTAACTAAATGAAAATAACATACCTCATCAAAATTTGTGGACTGCAATAATAGCAGTGCTTAGAGGAAATTTTATCACACTGAATGCATACATTAGAAACACAGAAATATCAATAATCAATAAGTTAATCTTTCACCTAAAAATAAAGCTAAAAATAAAAGAACAAAGTAAATCCAAATTAAACAGAAGGAAAGACATAATAAAAATAAAAGAAAAAAAACTAAAAAGTTGAAAATAGGAAATCAATGAAGAAAAATTTAAAAAAACATGCAAAAGCTGATTCTTTAAAAAGATTAATGATATCAATAAGCCTCTTGCTATACTAATCAAGTAAAAAAGAGAAAGAACACAGACTATTAACATCACAATGGAAGAGGGTACATCACTGCAGATGCTAAGGACATTAAAAGAATAATAAAAGAATACTATGAACAACTCCATGCCCACAAATTTGATAATCTACATGAAATGGACTATTTCCTCAAAAGACACAATCTACCAAAACACACAAGAAAATAATAGATGATGGAAAAATATAAGCAAAATAGTCCTATACCTATTTAAAATGTAGTTAATAATAAGCTTTCAAATCAGAAAGCACCAGGCCCAGATAGGTACACTGGTGAATTCTACTGAACATTTAAAGTAGAATTATACCAATTTTACAGTTTTATTTTTCCAGAGGATAGAAGCAAAGAAAAAACCTTCTAACTCATTCTGTGAGGCCAGTATTACTCTGTTGCCAAAACCAGACAAAGAAAGTATAAGAAAAGAAAACTACAGCTCAATATCTCTCATGAGCATAGATGCAAAAATTCTCAAAAAAAAGTAAGAAAGAAATTAGAAAATTGACCCTGGCCAGTGTAGCTCCTTTGGCTGCACACCGTCCCATGCACTGAAAGGTGGCCGGCTCAGTTTTCCGTCAGGGCACAGGCCGGATCCTCAGCAGGGGCATGCAGAAGGCAGCGGATCGATGTTCCTCTCTCTCTCTCTCCCTTTCCCTCTGCCTTCCTCTCTCTCTAAAATTAATAAAAATGTATTTTTTAAATTTGGCAAATTGAATCTAAGAATGTATAAAAATAATTATACACTATACTAGTAGGATTTATCTCAGATATACAAGGCTGGTTCAGCATCCAAAAATTAATAAGTATAGTACATCATATCAACAGGCTAAAGAAGAAAAATCACATGATCGTATCAATAGATGCAGAAAAGCATCTGACAAAATCCAACACCAATTCATGATAAGAACTCCCAGGAAACTAGAAATAGAGGGGAACATTCTCAGCTTAATAAAGATTATCTGCAAGAAGCCTACAGGTACATCATACTTAATTGTGAGAAACTCAAAGCTTTCCCACTAGGATCAGGATCAAGCAAGAATGTCTCCTTCTAGCTAAAGCAATAACAATGAAATAAAATTTTAAAGTATATTGTAAAGAATATAGATTATATAGATTGTAAAGAATAAAAATAAAACTGTCTTTGTTTACAGGTGACATGATCATCTATGGAAAATCCAGAAGAACTGACAAAGAAAACCCTGGAACTAAAAGTTTTATTATAACAAGTGTGCAGAATACCACATAATATACAAAAGTCAGTCACTTTCTTATATAACAGCAATGAACAAGTAAAATTTAAAGTTAAAATCACACACACACACACACACACACATGTTCAAAGCTGTTGAATTGCGTTGTTTACCCATATCTTCAGAAAAAAATCACTTCTGTCACGGTAAACAACCTGCTTTTCTATTTATAATGGTCTGGCCCTCGCAACTTCAGTGCGAAATTATAGCTATTTTGCCTACAAACGTCGGGTGGTCATAATAATCTGGCCACTCAGTGTATATATGATATATATGAGAAAAGCTACAACAAACTGATTTTAAAGTTTCTGTAGACAATCATGGCTTAATTCCTGTCAAAATGTCAAAGCAGGTAATCACTGTAGTTGTCTATTCCCATGACCACATCAAAATTACAACTAAACTACAGAACAACCATCATTGATAATCACCTGAAATATAGCTGAATAGAAGTTCAATAACCAAGGATATACAGGAGAAGCCACATTCATATAGGTAGGGAAGAGTCAGCTCCTCACCCACTTTTGGCAGTTAAAACACTGGGAGGAAAATCCTGGCTACAGACGTCCCCCCTGAAGAACATTTGTCCTGGACCCACATCTGAATCATCCAGACAATTGAATATAATTCAGTACTAAAAAGAAAAGAGCTATCAAGCCATGAAGAGACATGGAGAAAATTTAAATGCATATTACTAAGGGGCAAAAAACCTGAAAAGGCCACATACTCTATGATTCAAAATATATGAGGTTTTAGAATAGCAAAATGAAGACAGTAAAAAGATCAGTGATTGCCAGGGGTTAGGGGAGAAGGAATGTGAATAGGAAATGGACAGAGGATATTTAAGGCAGTGAAAATACTCTATATGATACTATAATTGCAGATATTTGCATTATTCATTTGTCTAAATCTATAAAAGATACAACACCCAAAATGAATCCAATGTAAACTATGGTCTTTGGGTGATAATATGTTAGTGTAGTTTGATCAATTATAACAAATGTACCACTCCGTTGGGGCTTATTGATAATGAGGGAGGCTATGCCTGTGTAGGGACTGAGGGCATATGAGAATTTTAAGGGCACCTTCCTTAAAATTTTGCTCTGAGCTTAAAATTGCTCTTTAAAAAAGTCTATTTTTTTAAAAAAAAGAAAAACCTTAGTAAGATAAAAGAACCTTAATTTTTGCTTCAAACCTCAAACAATAATTAACTTATAGTTGGTCATAGACCTAAGTATACAAGCTTAAATTATTAAAATATAGCATAATGCAGAAAAAATATTATGTTTAAGTGTATATAGAATTATAGACTGATATAGATTGAGAGATAAATAAATAAAATTTAGCAAAATGTTAACCATTGAAGAATCAAAGTGAAGATTTAGTTAGGTTACATGGATGTTCTTTTCAACTATTCTTCAAATTTTATGTAGGTTTAAAAGTTATAAAAATAAAAAGTTTGGGGAAGAAGATAGATACTCTAGGACTGCTTCAAATGTCTCAAAATAATTAAATTTAAATCAATCTATTAAATATTCCAATTATAGTAACAAAAAGCCTAAAATAGAACAAAAGAAAATGGTAATCAATAATGATACACAAGAGTCTAGAGTCAGGTGAAAACAGAATAAAAATTTATTGAATTTAGCAACATGAAGGACATTGGTGGTTTGGCTGAAAGTAATTTCAATTGGATAATGAAAGTAGAAACCAAATTTCAGTAGAGGGGGCTGTAAATAAATATTTGAAAAATAAAGACAGCCTTATAATAAACTCTTTTGGGAAGACAGACAAAGGAAACTATTTCTTTTACAGGATGGAAAGAGGATGAAATGGGTTTAGAGGTATAAAGGGTTTTAGATAGTGGTGGGAACATGATAGATTTTTGCATCTGTAGTGTTTTATTTTTTCAATGAAGAATGAAGAAGTTCTTCATCTGAGATTTAGTCTTAGAAAGTTAGGAGGCTCAGAGAATTGGTAAGTAAGCAGCTAGAACATCATAATAGTGTTCCTATGCTATAATGAAAGTCCATTTAAAAATGAGTTTGTATTCATACACTATTCATGGCTCTACACCAATCTTGTTAATTAGGTAGCAGCACTAGCTTCTCTACATTTATCCAAAAGAAATGAAAACTATGATCCCTCAAAAAAATGTTCACAAATCATTATAGTAGCTTTATTCCTAGTTAATAAAACTTGGAAACAACACAAATATTCTTCTGTTAGTCATTCAATGAGATACATCCATACAATGGAATACCACTCAAGAGAAAGGAGCAAAGTACATACTAATACTAGTAAAGTGGCAACATAAATGAATCTCAAGTGCATTTTGCTAAGTGAAAGAAGTCAGATTCAAAAGTATGTTTAATGTCTGACTCCACTTATATGATATTCCAGAAATGCAAAACTGTAGGGTACAAAAAACAGACTAGTAATTGCTTAAGATCTAAGGGTGAGAGAGGAGTAGACTAAAAAGGGCACAGAAAATTTGTTGGAGTCATAATATTGTTCTATATCTTGATTGTGGTGGTAGCCACACAACTTTAGGTCTTGGCCTAATATTGCATACACAAAAGGAAGAATGTCAATGTATGTAAATTAAACTTCAATAATTTTTTTAGAAATTAGTTGATAGCAGTTAAGTATGGAGGCTTGGACCTCTGACATTGACTGAGGTGAACAACTGCATGAAGCATCATGACTGATCCTGAAAGTCTCTCGAAGTAGAAAGTCCCAACTGATATGCCAAGAATAGATTATAGAGATACCAAGAATGCTAGTCTCTTAGTACTGAGGGCAACAGAGTAGGTCCTGGGCCCCAGAACTTCTGAAGTAGGCATTTCCATAGGAAGTAGTCTCAATGGTTTGCCCTATTGAGTAAATGCAACATATTATTATTGTCTGTGCCATGATGTGAGGAATCATGAGAATAACTGTCTTATAAGGAGATAGTCCTGCAATTCTGACTACTTCACTCAACAGTATAATAGATTCTGAGAGAATAGGCACCTTAGTGATTGGGAAGTGCTGCCCACTCCAGCCTGCTTATGGAATTCTGACCCATTTAATAGAAGGAAATACATAATAATAGGAAAAAAGCTACATTACAAAACTTAAAGGATTCAGTCAAATGTGTGGTTAGAGGGAATTAATACCCCTAAAATGATTTTCATTATTTAATAAGGAAGAATAAAATTCAATTAACTCAGGATTTCATAAGTTGGAGTGGAAGATTGAGGAACAAAATAAACTTAATTTAACAATAAATGAATGAAAATAATAAAATAAATGCATTTGAAAAAGAAAACTTGACATCAAAGATCTTGCACACACAAATAAATATGCAAATTATTTTTGTTGTTATTAATCCTCACCTGAGGATATTATTTATACTGATTTTTAGAGAGTGGAAGAGAGGGGGAGAGAGCGCGAGAGAAACATAGATGTGAGTGAGACACATGTACTGGTTGCCTCCTGCACGTGTCCCAGTCCAGGGATCAAGTTTGCAACCAAGGTACATGCTCTTGAAGGGAATTGAACCCAAGACCCTTCAGTCCAAGCAGGCATCCTCAAACTACAGCCCGCAGGCCACATGCTGAGTATTTTTGCCACTGCTGCCTGATCTGCTTAAAATAAGAGATGTGCAGTGTGCTAGGAATTTGTTCATAGTTTTTTTTAAACCATAGTCCAGCCCTCCAATGGTCTGAGGGACAACAGCGAACTGACCCCCTGTTTAAAAAGTTTGAGGACCCCTGGTCCAAGGGCTTACACTCTATCCACTGGACCAAAATGGCTAGGGTTATGCAAATATTTTTAAATTCCAAATAAAAATCAGAAAATTAACTAGTTTTATCATTAAATGAAAATATGAAATTTTCAATACAAAAGATGGGTTCCTTAAAAGATTTATTAAAACTACTAAAATCTATCCAAAACATAGAAATTCTGAATAAACCATGAACCCCTAAAAAAATTAGGAAAAGCAGTCAAAAATTAAACTCTCAACTTTCTCATACTATATAAAATTTCCAAGAACATAGAAAAATTCCATCAGGGCTATCTTATAATTAATAGTGATTTCTCTGTTCTTGTCTATATTACCCAAATATAGTCAGCATACATTATTTTTTTAAATATGTTTTTATTGATTACAGAGAGAGGAATGGGGAAGGAGAGTGAGATAGAAATATCAATGATGAGAGATTTTTCATCGGCTGTCTCCTGTATGCCCACACAGGGGATCGAGCTCAAAACCCAGGTCTGTGACCTGGCTCTAATGAAAATGTGACCTCCTGGTTCATGGGTCAAAGCTAACCACATCGGTGGGGCAATATACATTATGTTTGTAATCAGAAACAAAATGCTAAATTTTATTTTTAAAAGAAACCAGACCAACGTGCTGTTCTTACTACTAATTCCGTTGAATTTGGCCTTGGCAATCCTGACACCCCAATAAATCAAAATGAAAACAGACATTTTATAAAACCGTCCTAAGCCTTCTTTTTTAAAATCTTCTCAGTGAATATATGTCACAATCTGTTAAGTGTACTTTCTTGGTAGTCGAGAACTAGCTATGGACAATGTAAAGGAACCAAACTTCCAGTGGCTGAGTGATCATATGTGGCCATGATCTTCAGGAATTCTCAAATGAATCTGCTCAAAAAATTTGCCTCCAAGTTCTCCCTCATCACTTAACTGTTGAATGCAAAGAAGAAATGTCAGATGACATGCAGTGTTGAAATACAAACCCCCTCTGAAACCTAAGTTGTATTTTTGTCGATTAAAATAGTTCCCAAGTTTCTGGCCAATTAATGAGCAATTTATTTTTCTCTAAACATAATGAAAGTGTAAGAGAAAGATACTACTGCATTTGCCCTGTAGGTGCTGACAGACAAGTCTCAAGCTGTCATCAGTGGGGAACATGGGGACATTGTATGACAGAGAAAGTACTTTGAAAGGGTCTGAACAGTGATTGGGAAAGTAGAATGAGGGAGTGACAAAGTCATTTTCTTAACAGAAGAAAAAGTCATGGAGAAAAACACACGAGCATAATGAAAAAGAAAAAGCTGGTATCAACCAACGACATTGTCAGTTTTATTTCCTTTCTTCTATATTGAAACTTCAGTAATCAAGGAACAGATATCACACTTGTCTAAGTCAACAAACGCATTCAGTTTAAAAACCAAAAAAAAAAAAAGGACTCCAAAGATGTCTGTAAACATTAAAGGAGCGGAGGTGAGAACCACAGTAAACCCAGTAAGGAAGGTACACAGAGGTAAGGGAGGTAAGAGAATCCTCACCTGTATAGTAAACATGAATAAAGGGAGGGACTATACTAAAGAATGAAGTTTCAGAGTCATGAGGAAATTCAACATCCTTATACCATTCACTGAGTAAGTACTCATCTTATGTTCTTTATGTGAAATTCTTTCCTTTGATGGAAAAATAGTGCCAGTGAGAAGGATGTCAGCTTGAGGCTGCCCATTTTTCAGACCACTCTAGTTTCTCAGAGTTGGGGTTGGAATTGGGGAATCAGAAAAAAAATTTAAAAAGGTATCTAACCTTGTTCCTGGACATCATTATGGGCAAACTGACATGGACATATAGGTATGGAACTTGACTGTTATAATATAATAGAGGCCCGGTGCATGAAATCCATGCATAGAAGGGCAGGTTCCCTCAACCTGGCCTGCACCCTCTCGCAGTCTGGGATCCTTTGGGGGATGTCCACCTGCTGTTTTAGGCCCAATCCTTGACTGGCAGGTGGACATCCCTCTCACAATCCAGGATCCCTTGCTCCTTACCGTCCGCCAGCTCGCTCCTGACCACTTGGCTTGCTTGCTTCTCCTTAGCGGCAGGCTTCTTATGGCTCGGCTCACTGCTCCTTAGCGCTGCCACCGCAGTAGCGCTCTCCAGCCATGAGCCAGGCTAATGGCTGAGTGGTGCTCCCCTTGTGGGAGCACACTGACTAGCAGGGGAGCAGCTCCCATGTTGATTTTAATCAACATCATAGTGACTTTGTTCCGCCATAATGGTCACTTAGGCTTTTATTATATAAACTAGGGGCCTCGTGCAGAAAAATTTGTGCACTGGGGGGGGGGGGGTCCCTCAGCCCGGCCTGTGCCCCTCACAGTCTGGGACCCCTCTGGGGATGTCCACCTGCTGGTGTGCCTGGCCAGTCGGGGTGAGAGGCCGATGTCTGTTTGCAGGCTGGCCAAGCTCACCAGTGGTGACCCTCACCCCATGGGGGTGTGGCAAGCCTGGGTGAGGGGCTGAGGGCAGTTTTCAGGATGCCCACAGCTCCCATTGACCCTCAGGGCCATCCACCTAGGAAACGATCTGGTGGCCGTGGCACACATGAAGAGGCTTAAGGCCTTCCTGCATGTGCCCCTGGTGACCCGATGGCTTCCCAGGATGGAGCCTTGGGCCCGCCGGCTGGTCCCGCCCCCAGGATTCCACCTGGGAAGCGATCGGGTGGGAAGCGATCGGGTGTCAGGGGCACACACGGGGAACCCCGGAAGCCCATGTGTGTGCCCCGCAATGATTTATTCCAGACCACAGTCTCTTCCCGCCCTGCTCCTCCCACTCATGGCTTCAGCCACTGGCCTGCTTGCTCTTCCCATCCTGTGCTACGGCTGGACCCTGTGTGCGGCCTCTGCCATCTTGGCTAGGCTAATTTGCATATTGTTGCTCTGATTGGCTGGTGGGCATGGCTTACCCATCCCAAAGAGATGGTTAATTTCAATATTACGCTTTTATTAGTTTAGATTATATTAAATTAAAACATTTAAAAACATTAAAAGAAATAGGTGTTAGAATAATACGGGAAAAATAAAAAATTATAGATGGGTAACCAGCTATTGAGCACAGTAGGATACCATTTAAAATTAGGGTTTGACCCTGGCTAGTGTTTCTCAGTGGTTAGAATATCAGCCTATGTACTGAAGGGTTGCAGGTTCCATTCTAGTCAAGGGCATATACCTAGCCCAGGTGCATGCAGGAGGCAACCAATAAAAATGTCTTTCTTCTCTCTCTCTCTCTCTCTCTCTCTCTCTCTTTCTCTCTCTCTTTCTCTCTCCTTGTTTCTTTCTCCCTCCCTCCTTCCTTTACACTCTTTCTGAAAATCAATGGAAAAATATTCTTGAGTAAGAATTAATAAAAAATAAGCAGCAGGGGGAATAACCATACATTTTCAAATTAATCTTGTATAAAATGAGATTTAACCACATTCTATTTCACGATAAGCATTTTATAAGCACTGTGAAAAAAATATATAAGAAATTATAAAATACAAAGATGTAGCAATTACTTGAATAAAGGTAGTATTGAAAAAGGTTTAATTTTGTAAACTATAGGGAGTTCATGGGTTTAGTCACTCACCAAATATTTATTGAGCATATAATACGTATTAGTTCCTATAATAGATGTGGCAAGTTGAACAGTGAAAGAGAAGCATTTTATTTTCTCTAGGATTTAACAGAATAAAACAGTAATCTCATGGTAGGGAGAAAATAAGACAATTCAGTTGGAGAAAGATAAATATCACATGATCTCACTCATTTGTGGAATATAATGAGCAACATAAACTGATGAACAAAAATAGATCCAGAGACAGAGAAGTATCGAACAGTACATCGAACCTCAGAGAGAAGGCAGGAGAGGCTGGG
>PVJC01018014.1:0-31812 GCA_004026665.1 Murina feae | reverse complement strand
CTGCCTCTTTCCCACTCCCCAGCCCGCCACCTTGCTTTCCCACTTCCTGGTGCCCTGCAAGGGGCCTAGGAAGCCCACCAAGCAGGCCACTGACCCCCTGCTGCCTCTTTCCCACTCCCCGATGCCCTGCAAAGGGCCTGGACAGCTGCCAAGCAGGCCGCCGACCCCCTGCCACCTCTTACCTGCTCCCCAATGCCCCACAAAGGGCCTGGGAAGCCCACCAAGCAGGCCGCCGACCCCCTGCCACCTCTTACCTGCTCCCCGGCCCATCACCTTGCTTTCCCACTTCCTGGTGCCCTGGTGCCACTTCCAACTGCCAGCATAGGCAGGCAGTTGCAACAGAACCCTTTGGTTTGCTCAAGTTCCGTGGCTGTTGGCCTCCATCTTGGCTGGGTTAATTTGCATACAGCCGCTCTGATTGGCTGTTGGCCTCCATCTTGGCTGGGTTAATTTGCTTACAGCCGCTCTGATTGCCTGGTGGTAACGGTCACATTTGCATGTTTCGCTTTTATTATAGAAGATTTTTGGATAGTTTAAATGGAGATTGTATTGAATCTATAGATTGCTTTGGATGGTATGGACATTTTATTGATGATAATTCTACCAATCCATGAACACGGTATATTCTTTCACTTGTTTATATCTTCCTCTGTCTCTTTTTTCAATGTCCTATAGTTATCTGAGTACAGATCTTTTACCTCCTTAGTTTAGTTTATTGCTAGGTATCTTAATTTTTTTTGTTGCAATGGTGAATGGGATTGTTTTCTTAGTTTCTTTTTTCTGTGAGTTTATTACCTAATCTAATAAAAGAGTAATATTGAAATTGACCGTTTCTCCAGGACGCCTAAGCCACGCCCACCAGCCAATTAGAGTGGCAATATGCAAATTAACCCAGCAAAGATGGCGGCCAGCAGTCACAGAGCTGGAGTAAACAGATGCTTCTGTTTAAGCAGGAGTAAACTGTCTGTTGGCCGGCTTGGCTTCTCCAGGCTCAGGCAACAACATACTTGCAACATTGTCTCAAGTATAGAAACCTCGGAGCTGAAACAAACAGCAGCCTTCCGTTGCACCAGTGATGGAGGAAACTGCTTGCCTAGAATCTACTAAGGCAACATTCTTTCAATTTTAGAAGCCACTAGCTGAAGCCAACAGGAGGCTTCATTACCTGCCTAGGCCTCGGCTTAAAGGAGCAGTATCAATTATAGAAGATAAATAAATCCCAGAAACCTGCTTCCAGCCATCCTTGCTGGAACATTGGGTCAATGGGAGCTGTGGGCAGCCTGAAAATGCCCCTCAGCCCATCACCCAGGCTGGCCACACCCCAATGGGGTGAGGGTCCACACTGGGAGGCTTGGCCAGCCTGCAAACAGTCATCAGCCTCTCACCCAGGCTGTCCAGGCACACCAGCAGGTGGACATCCCCAGAAGAGGGGTCCCAGACTACGAGAGGGCACAGGCCGGGCTGAGGGACCTCCCAAGTGCACAAATTTTTGTGCACCCGGCCCGTAGTTGATGTATAAAAATGCTGTAGATTTCTTGGCATTAATTTTTTATCCTGCTACATAGCCGAATTCATTTATTAAATCTAGTAGTTTTTTGATGTAGTCTTTAGGATTTTTTATGTACAATATCATGTCATCTGTGAATAATGGCAGTTTTACTTCTTCTTTTCCAATTTGGATGCCTTTCATTTCTTTTTCTTGTCTAATAACTATAGCTAGCACTTGCAATTTATGGCGAACAGGAGTGGTGAAAGTGGGCATTCCTTGTCTTGTTTTTGTTTTTAAGGTAAATAATTTTAGCATTTGCCCGTTGCATATGATGTTGACTATAGATTTGTCATATATGGCTTTTATTGTGCTTTCAATTTTTGATAATAGGCACTAATTTAACTTAAATCACCTTTATGCAATTATTAAGAAACTTAAAGATAGTCACTAAGAAACCTCTTTGAAAACAAATTGGCTGTTTTTGATGTTATGGTTGTAATAAGTTAAAAGAATTTATATTTGTTATACAAATATATAGGGATAAGAAACATTTTCACATTAATATCCTATATAGTAAAAGGCTAATGTGCAAATTGTCCCCTCGGGAGTTTAACCAACTGGGAGTTCAACCACTCCCTATGACATGCACTGACCACCAGGGGGTGGCACAGGATAAAGGAAGGCCCTGGCCGGCAGCGAGCAGCTGGGGGAAGGGAGGCCCCAACTGGCAGCTGCTAGGGACCCTACCCATGCATGAGTTTCATGCACTGGGCCTCTAGTATATTATAAATAGAAGATACTATTAGTTACGTATTGATAGAATATATTTGGACTTTGCCCTAATTTTGATTTATACTGAAAAAAAAGGCCCAGCCAGCATGGCTCAGTGGTTGAGCATCAATCTAATGGTTCAATTTCAGGTCAGGGCTCATGCCCAGGTTTCGGGCTTGATCCCCAGTGTGGGGCATGCAGGAGGTAGCCAATAAATGATTATCTCTGATCACTGATGTTTCTCTCTTATTTCTCCCTTCCTCTCTGAAATCAATTACAATACATTTTTTAAAAAGCTTTCCTTCATAATCACTTTAGGTCACAGTTTCCTTGTCTATAAAATGAAGAGTTGAACTAGATGACCCCTATAATATATTCATAGTCTGAGACTATCCCATGAAAAACTTTCCATACAGAATAAATGAATGCTATAAGGGCTTGGACACAGGTTAATGAAGTATATGAAGTTCATCACTTAGAATAGTAATAAGTCAACCACTAATTCAGAATCCAACTAAGACCCAGCCAGTGTGGCTCAATGGTTGAGCATCATCAACCCAGGAACCAAGAAGTCTTGGTTTAATTCCCAGTCCAGGCTCGATCTCCAGTGGGCTTATAGGAGGCAGCTGATCAGTGATATTCCTCTCTCATTGGTGTTTCTATCTCTCTACCCCTCTCCTTCCTCTCTCTCTAAAAATCCATAAAAATTTTTTTTAAAGAACCCAACTAAGCCTGGCCCAGTGTGGCTCAGTGGTTTGAGTTTCAACTTAATGATCAGGGAGGTCACAGTTCGATTCCCAGCAGGGCGCAAGCCTGGGGTTGCAGGCTCATCCCCAGTAGATGTCGTGCAGGAGGCAACCAATCAATGATTGTCTCTCATTAATGTTTCTATCTCTCCCTCTCTCTTCCTCTCTGAAATTAATAAAATATTTTAAAAATAATAATTTAAAAAATAGTAAAAATAAAACAAACCCAACTAAGGTTTTTGGAACAAATACTGTTTTCAAAGAAGTCACTTATTTCTTGTTCTTAAAAACAATAAAATTATAAGGGCTGGACTCAGGAAAGAAATGTCATACACAAGTACCATAGTTTTCTGTGTTAATTACAGAGAAAGAAAAACAAATGTGATAGAATATTTTTAAATACTCTGTATCCTAAAAACACTAAACAATAGTGTAGAAAAATTAATATTGTGAAATAAAATATAAATGCATCAATCTTATCTGCTCAACAAAATTGCTAAACTGCATAAAAATCACCATTTTATTTTCATGCTTGGATATTTTTTCATTTGAAGTAGAGAAAAAGCTTTGGTCCTACAATATTTATTACTAGGGGCCCGGTGCACAAAAATTTGTGCACTCGGGGTGGAGGGAGTCCCTCAGCCCGGCCTGTGCCCTCTCACAGTCTGGGGCCCCTCAGTGGATGTCCTATGATGGCCCCAGTCTGCCAGGCGCCTTTTGTGTGTGTGTGTGTGTGTGTGTGTGTGTGTGTGTATGTGTGTGTCACCACTGGGGACCTGCCCCCAGCCACATCTGAGGCTCGGAGCAGTCCTCCTGTGTGTGTCTACCTGCTGGGGGCCTGCCCCCAGGCACACCGTGGAGGCTTGGAGCAGGCACCCCCTCTATGTTGATCTCTCAGACTCTTGCCCTCCCCTGCATGTTGTTCTCTTTTTTGAGCGTGGCCAGGGCTGGGTACTGCCTGCCTCCCAAGCTTGCCTACTGCCCATCTTCCTCCAGCCACCAGAAAGCAGGGAAAACCCCGCCTTGTGGTCAGGCTAGCCTTTTCCTGCTCCCTGATCATCGGAAGGGACCTGGGAAGCCACCAAGCAGGCTGCCAACTCTTTCCCACTCACCCATCCCCTGCTGCCTTCCTTTCCCACTTCCCTGTGCCACCAAGGGGTCTGGGGAGCTGTCAAGCAGGACCCCGGCCCCTGCAGCCTTGCTTTCCCGCTCCACGATGCTCCTCAAAGGGCCTGGGCAGCCACCAAGCAGGCCGAGACCCCCCCCCGCCGCCTCTTACCCGCTTCCCGGTGCCCTCCAACCCTGCCGCCTCTTTCCCACTCATGGGTCCTGGGTCCTGCGCTGTCCTGCCCTGCAGCCGCTCTGTGCACTCGGGAGGTCCCTCAGCCTGGCCTGTGCCCTCTCGCAGTCTGGGACCCCTCAGGGGATGTCCACCTGCTTGTGTGCCTGACCAGCCTGGGTGAGGGGCTCTAAGGCTGCCCACAGCTCCCATTGACCCAACGTCCCAGCAAGGCTGGCTGGACGCAGGTCTGTGTGGTTTCTCTCCTATAATTGATGCTGTTCCTTTAAGGCCTGGGGTTATCTTCTATAATTGATACACTGTTCCTTTAAGGTGGCCTTCTAACTGAAGCCTCCTCTTTGCTTCACCTGGCAGCGTCTATAATGAAACAATTGTTACTTTTACTGGTTAGGCCGGAGCTGCTCTTTCCTTCAGCTCCGGAGGATTCTCTGATTGTTACATTGTTTCAAAGCTGTGTTTTGCTAGAGGCAGTTTAATCGGAGCTGAGCTGAGCGGGCACAGCTTCACTTTCGCTCCTGCCACAATGGAAAGGGCTGTTTACTCAGGTCCGTGAGTGGCGGCCGCCATGTTGGCTGGGCTAATTTGCATACAGCCGCTCTTATTGGCTGGTGGGCGTGGCTTACCCTGTCTCGGAGAAACGGTTAATTTTAATATTTCGCTTTTATAGAGTAGATAGCATTTGCAGTGGAGGAAAATCTTAAAATAATTGGAATGACCAGCACTTAAATGATGTTTCTAAAAGCAGGAATATGTTCCTAGAACACTATCCTATATAATCCTATATAATCAGGAATATGCTAATTAGCTCTGATATGCTAATTAGTCACAACCAGTCAGGCTTTTAATAGTCACGATCAGTCACCGCCCAGGAGTGCCTGGTGGAAGTACCCACGGCAGGGACTTTCGGGGGCCGGGGGTGGTCTGTGGTGTTGCCCAGCTCGGAGGCCTCTTGGGTGGGGGAATCCCAAACAGACATGCCTGCGCCCCCTGGCTAGGAGCAGCCCCCCCCCAAGTGACCACCTGCGAGGCCATCACAATCCTCTGCTCCCAGTTACTGGGATGCCAGACAGAAACGCCGAAACTTCAGCAAACAGCCCACCGGGTTCCTAAATGAGTATTTCTATTCCCACCTGAGTAACCCATATCGCAGGTGGCTAAGGAGGAGCTCGCCAAATACTGTGGCATCACCGTCTCTCCAGTCTCCAATTGGTTTGGCAACAAGCAGATTCACTATAAGAAAAATATCAGAAAGTTTCCAGAGGAGGCAAACATCTATGCCATCAAGACCGCTGTGTCTGTCACCCAGGGGGGCCACCACCGCGCCTGCTCCCCTTCACCCCTTCCGCGCAGGCTCTGATGGCTCTTTCAATCTTTCAGGATCCGGAGACATGTTTCTGGGGCTGTCCGGGCTCAACAGAAATTCCTACCCTGCTTCCCAGGGGAAATCACTCCAACACTCGATGGGCCCAGGGGGCTACGGAGATAACATCGGGGAGGCCAGATGTACAGCCCTCAGGAAATGAGGCAAACGGCGGCTGGCAGGAGGCTGTGACCCCGTCCTCAGTGACATCCCCAACAGAAGGACCAGGGAGTGTTCATTTTGACACAACTGATCTCACCCCTCAGGGCCACAGGGTGGGGGCTCATGAGGTGACTCTTGATGAAAGGACAAAGGCATCCAGAGGACAAGCCCCAGATACAGGAGGAGCACAAGATGGAGAAGGGCAAATGAGGTCACCCTACCTATCCTAATTGACTCAGTGCTGGGGTTGCTGACTACATGGCAAGGAGAAGGGGTCTCCTAAGGGGAAGGTGGGGCCTGTCTCCCCTTTTTTTCCTTCTTTTCAATCTTTTTCTCTCCCCATTTCTTACACAGAAACACACCCAGAACCCTATCTTTCAGATCCTCTCTCTCATAGACACATACACAACTATTCTGTTTCTCTCTCCCATAGATACATACACAACTATTATTTCTCTATAGACACATATACATTCTCTCAGACACATATATGACTATTCTGTTTCTGTCTCTGTCTCTGTCTCTGTCTCTGTCTCTGTCTCTCTCTCTCTCTCTCTCTCTCTCTCTCTGGTTTCACCCATTCTCTCTCCCCCACCCCTTAACTGTTCTGGGATCTGTGGAGACGCCAGCCTTGCCCTACTTACCAGAGATGCCATAAATGGGGACACAGCTTCTGGGCTCCCAGCTTCAAAAGGGTGCAGGTTTGGCTGGGGGGGATTCCTCCCCACCCTCGTGCATGAATTTCATGCACCTGGCCTCTATAATAATAAAAGCATAATATGCTAATTAGACTGGACATCCTTACAGATGTCCTTCCAGACTAAGCTGTGGCAATGGGCGCTGAGGCAGAGGTGGCAGAGGTCCTCAGCCGCCACGGTGACGGGAGCCAAAGCAGCGGCCGCAGCAGCGGGTGCTGAGCCCCTTGCACAGATTTCATGCATTGGGTCTATAGTATTTCATGCAAAAGCAGGTTACACTGTCTTAGGAAAAGTTTATGGAAAAAAAGAAATAGAAATAAATGATTCATGCGTTTATGAATGTTTATTCTGTACATGGTTTCTATTTTTTTCTCTTTTCCACTTGCTTATATTTGCTAAATTTTCTTTTTCAACCTAAGTTATTTTTAGTGCAAAACAAACATTAAGAAAGGCAATAGATGGTAATAAGTTGGCTTTCTTGCCAGGTCTTGAGAGGGAGCTCTAGGGCAAGAGCAAGAAAGCAGATCCTTTAAGGAGTTTTCCATGTAAATCTGTCTGGAAGAGATTTTTGAATGCTACAACTCCATGACATCCCTCCTACTTGTGATATTGGCACATATATCATGAGGATGGAGTAGATCTGATACCATGGGAAAAGAAGAAAATTTATCATGAGCTTTGGTTTTCAAGAAATTGGTTAAACTGTTAAGTTCACCTGTATGAAAGGAAGACTTGATGTTGCCCACCCAGAATTCATTGGCTAATATTAAAACATCCTCCTTTAGTTATTATAATATTTGTATTATAGGCATTACATATTTTTGGCATGTTTCCTCCACAGATTGAGAGAACTGTTATAGCAGAATATGAACTAGAGTACTTACTACTTGAAGGACATTGCTTTGATAGGACAACAGAACAGCCTCCTCGAGGTCTGCAGTTTACACTCGGCACAAAAAGTCAACCTGTTGCAGTTGATACAATAGTGATGGCCAATCTTGTAAGTATTGTAAAGACTTAATTGATGGTGTTACAATTAGGTGTTTTGGTAAAATCATTAAAATTAGATGTTTTGGTAAAATAATCTCTTTTCTAATAAGATAAAATAATTTTTATCCTGCTGTTGCTGAACAGCTTCCAAAAAATAAAATTGAAACATTGAATAAGGTAATTAAATAAAACAGAAATGAAGAGAATCATATTTTCAGAATGTGCATTTACAGGTTATTGCAAAATTTCCTTCCTTGGAATTCATTTGTAGAATTCATTCACCCCATAGTTAATAAAATTGGATGATTCATGTATAAACTTTCTTAAACAATTGTATGTGTATTTAGTCATATAAATATGATCATATTTTTCTTACTTAAAAGGGATATTTTCAATTAAAAGCAAACCCAGGTGCTTGGATACTGAAATTACGCCAAGGAAAATCTGAAGATATTTATCAAATAGTTGGGTGAGTTATATTAACCACTTTTAAATTTTTATGTGTAAATAAGTGTTTAGTGTGATATAACCAAGATCATCAAAACAATTAAAATGTTCACAAGTACCATCACTTTAAATCAACAACAACAAAAACCTGGCATTTGTTTCTAAATTTTTGTTTATTTCAAAAATATAAAATGTAGGCCTAATATGTATATCTTGTCCTTTATTCTCTTTTACTTAACTGTTTTCTATACACTTTTTCATGTATTAGCATCTAATCTAATAAAAGAGTAATGTGCAAATTAACTATCACTCCATTACACCTAAGCCATGCCCACCAGCCAAGCCACGCCCACCAGCCAATCAGAGTGACAGTATGCAAATTAACCCAGCCAAGATGGCGACTGGCAGCCATGGAGCTGGAGCAAACAGGAGATGGAGGAAACTGTACATGCTGACTACATGGCAAGGAGAAGGGGGTCTCCTAAGGGGAAAGTGGAGCCTATTTCCCCTTTTTTCCCTTCTTTTCAATCTTTTTCTCTCCCCATTTCTTACCCAGAAACACACCCAGAACCCTATCTTTCAGATCCTCTCTTTCTCTCATAGACACATACACAACTATTCTGTCTCTCTCTCTCATAGATACATACACAACTGTTATATTCTCTAGGCTGTGGCTCTGCTCAAGGCAACAAAGTTTCAATTATAGAAGATAAATAAACCCCAGAAACCTGCTTCCAGCCAGCCTCTCTGGGACGCTGGTCAATGGGAGCTGTGGACAACCTGAAAACAGCCCTCAGCCCCTCACCCAGGCTGGCCAGGCACCCCAGTAGGGACCCGAACCCTAAAGGGGATGTGGGCAGCCTGAAAATGGCCCTCAGCCCCTCACCCAGGCTGGCCATACCCCCATGGGTTGAGGGTTCCCACTGTGGGGCTTGGCCAGTCTGCAAACACCCAGGCTGGCCAGGCACGCCAGCAGATGGACATCCCGCAAGAGGTCCCAGACTGTGAGAGGGCACAGGCTGGGCTGAGGGACCCCCCGAGCACTTCATTGCACAAATTTTTTGCACCGGGCCCCTAGTAACTAATATATTTATCATTGAATGACAATATAATGTGCTTTATAACTTAGCCATTATCCATGGATTATGTTCAGTTTTCCATTTTAATAAATAAAAATTGGTTACTTTCATAGTAACTTACCTGCTTATCAGTGAGCATCTATATTAATAAGAGAGTAATGTGCTAATTAGGCCAGAAGACATTCTGGACATCCTTCCAGACAAAGCCGGCCAGCCTAAAAACCACCCCCAAATGCCCCTCAGCCCCTTGCCCAGGCCGGCCACACCCCCCAGCAGGGACCCACATCACAAAGGGGGTGTGGCCAACCTGCATGTCTTTTTCCTTACAAGCAATTGTAAACATACTTTTGCCCAACCCTGTATTTATTGAGCACTATTATACTAAGAACTGTACTCAATAAAGATAATATGGGAATTAAATTTATTGTACTTTTTTTCACTGTTTTTTTCCCATTTCCTTATACTGTACCTACCACATAGTGTCATTCAACAAATATGCTTAATAATTTATGAATAGGGAGGAGGGTTAGGATAAGTTTGTTTGACATTAGGATTGAGATAGTACCTAAAAATAGTTTTGAAGAATTATAATAACTTATTATTAGTTATACTACATACAAAGCATTCCAGGAACAGAAAGAGGGTGCATGTCTTTCATCTAAAACTCTTAGGGCTATATGTGTTTTAGAATTAGAATTTTTCAGATTTTTGAAAATTAATACAGTACACATCATATATTATGCAACATCAGGCAATATTTAAGAGAGCACTTCATTGAACAAATATTTCTGTTGCAAAATGCATGAATATTTACATTAAAAGGATATATAATGACTATAAGGAAAAGTAAAAACAGTCCACAGACTGAGAGAAAAGTCTGCAAATCATACATCCAATAAAGAATTTATATATAGAATATATAGAGAACTATCAACAGTAAGAAAACATCCTGAGAAATATACAGAAGACTTGAATAGACACTTCACCAAAGGAGGCATGTGTAGCAAATAAGCACATGAAAAAGATACTCAACATCATTAGTTATTAGGGAAATGCACATTAAATTCACAATGAGATACTGCCACTCATCCATTAGAATGGCTAATTTTAAAAAGACTGACACTACCAAGTGTTGGCGAGGATATGAAGCAACAGGAACTATCATTCACTATCAGTGGGAATGTAGAATACACAACCACTTTGGAACAGTTTGGCAGTACCTTAAAAATTTAATTACATACTTAAACCTTATGATCTAGGCATTGCACTCAGATATTTACCTAAAACAAAAGGAAATATATGTTTATACAAAGACATACAATAATGTTCATAGCAGCTTTATTTGTAATTGCCAGACACTGAAAACAGCTCAAATGTTAACAAGTGAAGGAATAATCAAAATGTGGTACATCCATACAATGGAATTCTACCCAGGAGTGTAAAGGATGAACTGTTGATAATACAGTGACATAGATGAATCTCAAAATAATTACACTGAGTTACAGAAGTGTGGCCAAAAAAAAGCACATGCCATGTGATTTCTTTTATAAATTATAAACCATTGGGTGATACAAACTGTAGAAACAGAAACAGATCACTGATTGCTTGGAAGGAATGGTGAAGACAGGTAAAAGTAGGGGGACATATTGGAGATAAATAGGAGAAAAAACACAGATCCTAGCCTTCCAGAACATTTCCCAGAGTGACAGTTAATACATTATAAGTACTGTAAAAGAGTGCTATGGTGGTACAGAAAATAAAGCAAAATACACTATAACATTTATACTAATCCTTATAAAAAAACCATAGTTTCAAGATATAATTTCAAGAACTATTCTGTGCTTTGCTCCAACTTCTTTTATCTTGTACTGCCAGAAACTCAGTGTTTCTAAATCTGTCATTACTGTTTCACCATTGCTTTTTGCAAAGGGAAAGCCCTTTGGAATAGGATAAACTGTGATTCAAACCCCTTTTCTACCCCAGCTATCTGTAAAACCATGTTTCTTTATCACCTGGAGTCTTTCTTTCCTCATTACAAGAGGACAATCCTGGGGGACAACCAAGGTGACAATATAGATAAACACCTGATCTTGCTGCCACGTACAACCACATCAAAATTACAACTAAAAGTCAAAACTAATATCATCCAGAACCACAGGAAGGCTGGCTGAGTGGAAATTTTACAACTAGAAGGAAAGAGAGAAGCGCATTGAAGTGGGTAGGAGATGTGGAAGTGCAGAGGTACGGAGGCACGCATGAAAGGGGCTGGCAGCTGGGTACACTGTTGTCTTTTTCAGTTGGGAGGGAGATACATGTTACTGACTGCTCTGAATTCCCATTCCAGGAGAGAAACCGGACTGTCTGGCATCAGGCCAGAACGTGAGGGTGGCTTTCTTGCAGAGGTGCTTCTGGCAGTTATGGGACACAGAGAGCCAGGGACTTACTGGGACAGGGCTGATGGGCAACCAATGCTGTTTGCTCCGCCCTGGTGATTTCCTGAGACCCTGTCCCACCCAATTTACAACCCCACCAAAGCTTTTCCGCAGACCCTTTTGCATACGAATGGCCTGGCCTTTCTCTGCCTAAAAACCTGTCAAACTGCAGCTGGGTCAGAGAACCTCAGAGCTTCCAAAAGAAGGCCTAAGGCTCATCAGCAGCCTGCACTGCTTCACAGCTGTGCCTCATCTGGGCACCTCCAAACCCCAAACAAAGAGAAGGAATCTGCAGATCTCTCTGTAGCTCCTGCTAGGTGGCCTCAGGCAGTGACTGACTTTGCACCTCCTTGGAGATCTAAGAGCCAGTGTACCCAGAGTTCAGAGTGAGACCATTCAGATTACATCCATAAGAGACACATTCAGGGGCAGACTCAGTGAGCGCCAAAGCCCCACTGAAGCAAGTCCTGCCCCATAAGGGTGTCTCCAGCAGAGAAGTTTTCCCATTGTAGACACAACTGGTCCTCATAGCCAGTTGGCCTGGAGGTCAATTCCTCCCAGTGATACCAACAACAATCAAGGCTTAACTACAAAAAGACTGTGCACAAAACCAAAAAGTGGTGCACCAAGAGCGTCCACCTAAAGTAATTAGGGAGGCTGAGCCACTGGGCCCTATAGGACATCTACCACACAAAGCTACTCTATCAACATAGGGAAGCAGCCAAAATGCAGAGACAAAGAAACAGGTCACAAATGACAGAAATGGAGGAAAGAAAACTACTGGATATTGAGTTCAAAACCACAGTTATAAGGTTACTGAAGAATCTTCTAGAAACCTCCAAGAAATATGGTGAGAACCTAAAGGATATGAAAAAGGACCAATCAGAAATTAAGCATATACTAACTAAAATAAAGAATAATATACAGAGATCCAACTGCAGACCAGAGGATCACAAGAATCAAGTCAAATATTTGAAATACGAAGAAGCAAAAGACACCCAACTGGAAAAGCAAAAGGAAAAAAGAATCCAAAAATATGAAGATAGTGTAAGGAACCTCTGGGACAACTTCAAGCATACCAACATCAGAATTATAGGGGTACCAGAAGAATAGAACAAGATACTGCAAACCTATTTGAAGACAGAATGACAGAAAACTTACTCTACCTGGTGAAAGAAATAGAGTTACAAGTCCAGGAAGCACAGAGAACCCCAAACAAAAGGAATTCAAAGAGGACCACACCAAAACATATCATAATTAAAATGCCAAGGGCAAATGACAAAGAATCTTAAAAGCAACAAGAGAAAAACAGTCAGTTACCTACAAGGGGCACCCATATGACTGTCAGCTGATTTCTCAACAGAAACTATGCAGGCCAGAAGGGGGTAGCAAGAAATATTAAAAGTGATGAATAGCAAGAACCTACAACCAGGATTACTCTACCCAGCAAAGCTATCATTCAGAATCGAAGGTCAGATAAAAAGCTTCACAGACAAGAAGAAGCTAAAGGAGTTCATCACCACCAAAATAGTATTATGTGAAATGTTGAAGGGTATTCTTTTAGAAGAGGAAGAAGGTGAAAAAGGTAAAGATAAAAACCATGAACAACAAAGTGACAACAAATATGTATCTATCAACAAGTGAATCTAAAAATTAAGTGAATAAAAAATCTGATGAACAGAATAAACTAGTGAATATAATAGAGTCAGGGGCATAGAAAGGGATTGAACTGACAATTTTCAGGGGGAACGGGGTATGCAGGGCGTGGGAAGAGACTGGACAAAACTTGTACACCTATGGACGAGGACAGTGGGAAGGGATAAGGGCAGGGGTTGAGGTGGGTACCAGGTGGAGGGAAGCTATGGGGGGAAAAAGAGGAACTGTAATAATCTGAACAATAAAGATTTATTTTAAAAAGGGGGGGATAATCCTACCTACTTTGTGGAGTCTTGTAAGGACTAAATGAGATAATCATCATAGCATACAGTGGCTCACAATGAGTGCACGTCCATTTTCTCCCCCACTCATTCCTTATTACTTCACAAATTGCAGTTACATATATATGTATGTTGTGTAATATATATACAAATCTATCTTACATAATGTGTATAATATATATTATGCAAAACTAGACATTATATTAGGTTCTATTTTATCTTCTTTACCATTATTTGTTATCATACACAACCTATAAATGGATCATTTAGGGAGAAAATTTTTCCTGATGTCATTAAGTACCACTAATATATTAGTGGTAAACTAATTTTTCTCCTTCACAGACAGCTTTTGGGGATAGAAATAATTTCAAATTTGTATTACTTATAAACAATAAAGCCATAAACTTCTCTTAGTCATAATTTACTTAGTTTTAAATGTGATTAATGTCACTAAATATCCAGAATCGAAAAAACATAAATAATGCTACTCTGTAATAAAATTTATTTGAAATCAATAATGAAAAATAGGTCAATATAAAATATGACAAAAATGTAAAATCTGTTTATCCCAGTTTATGATGTCATTCTAATTGGTATATTTAGGAAAAATGTTCTTGATATATGGTGAAAAACTAGATAAAATAATATTGGTATGAGTTTCTAAGTCCAGATTTTAAAACAATGGCTAAATAATTTGGTAATTGAAAATCTGACTTTCTTTTTGTTAGGCATAATCTTGAATACTCTTTATTTCTGTCCATCTTATTGTAATCTTTAACTGTAGACTACCTACTCTGACTGTGTTGATTGTCATTTACCTTGAATACAAAAATAGTCAAAATTATTCTCTCCTAGAAAATAAAATCTTCAAAATTCTATTAAAATAAGATAAATGCTTCTTAGATTTCCCTAATTAAATTATAGAAAATATCATATACTGTACCTATATCTATGGCTTTCAATGTGCAAAATTATTAGGGTAGACTTTTCACTTGAAATTTTCAGTAATACCGATTGCCAAGTTACTGTTTGTACATAATTTTAGTTTGATACTTGTGAGAGGAACTCCTCTTATGCTTACTATAGGATACAGAAGAGATTTCAAACACTCTATCATCTTTACAGTTCCTTGAGCTGGTTCCTTTGTAAGCTAGCTTTGCATTCTCTGAGCTGGCAGTGGTTATCGCTCACTGTTTGTGGAGTACTTTTGTGGGCTCTGTGAAGATCTCTGTTGCTGTACTTCACTTTCCTTTGATTCCTTGATCTCTGTTGGCACATCTGTTCTAGAAGCTTCTCTAACAACTTCCTACCTCGGTCATCCTATGTATACCCACATCCTATTTTTGTTGAAGTCTCTTCATATCTCCAGGTTACCATATTGGCAGGATGCAAGACCACACCACAGTAATAAATAACAAAACATAATCTCTGCCCTGCTTGGCTATGTCTGAAACATGGGAAATACACATCACTTGCCCAGGAGTTCAGGTCAGTCTCAAAGGCAGCACCACACTACTGGTTAAAGCAATAAGTCAGTTCTCAAATGCCAGATTCTAGCCCATGGCCCATTTCAATTTTTCCAGACAGGAGCCAGACTTCTGTGTCTCCCAATTTCAAAATAATTCATTGCAGAGTGCTTTCATTTTAAAGCATCTGTCTGACTAAGTTTAAGATTAGAAGGCAATATTCCCCATGAGGTGTATTTTGCCAACAGCCCCCAGAGGATTAAACACAGGGATTAGAGGAGCAAGCCTGCAGGAGACAGGAGAGCTAGCTTCCAGGAATGGATAACAAGGAACTGAGGAACTGACCAACCAGTGAGAGCTGCTACCTCTCCCAGAATTAGGAAAGTGAGGAAGCACCAAGCCACTACTTACAGGACGTCAACTGGTTCTTCATACCCAGAAAGCTAAGAGGTTGCACACTTAAACATTAATGTAGAAAACTTCTGTCTCCATGACTTTGCTTGCTCGAAGAATCCTAGCCAAGCATTTCCCCTGCCTCACAGGCAAATATGTCTCTCTGTTTAGCAGAATCTAAACCAGAACCATAAAAAAAATCTAGGAACAAGAACAACAAAAAGAGTTTTTAGCGTCTACATACAGTATATGCTAAAAGATGGAATGGGTGTTGCCAGCATGTCATAATATGCACTACATTTCTGCAAATCCTTTTTTCATATCCTAACAGTCTAAAACTTCTTTTGCTTTTCATAAATATTGATAATAGCATTTTGTTATTCCTTGGAATATTTGAAATAAGCCTTCATCATTATCTGTTACTGTTTAGTGTTTTGAATAAGAAATGAGAGGCAGTGTGGTTTACTTTACCTCTACAAAATTTGAATGATGTTTATATGTAGAATTAGGGGCCCAGTGCACAAAAATTTGTGCACTCGGGAGGGTGGGGTCCCTCAGCCCAGCCTCTGGCCCTGTTGCAGTCTGGGACACCTGGGGGGGGGGTTGTCCACCTGCTGGCTTGCCTGGCCAGCCTGGGTAAGGGGCTGAGGGCCATTTTCAGGCTGCCCACAGCCCCTTCAGGGTTTGTGCACTGGGGGGTGGGAGGGCTGGTGAGTGCAGGCGTGGACGTTTCCCACTGGAGGGCCCCCACAATTGCACACGCCTAGTGGGCCCCCACCACTGAGGGACACACTTGGCGCAGAGCTGGGTGGCAAGTCAGGGGCGGACGCTGGTGCAGGATTCCTCGGTGGGGCCCTGCTGCTGAGCAAACACACCCGGGGTGGAGCCGGGCAGTGGACTGGCTTCAGATGCTCCGCACTGTGCAGTAGACACTCCCACACGCCCTGTGGAGGCCCCCGGGGGGCGGACGAAGGCAGTGGACCCTAGACGGGTGCTCCCGCATGCCTCCGAGGAGGCCCCCGGGGCAGAGCCAGGCAGCGGACCCAGGACGGGCACTACTGGACACCCCGAGGAAGCCCCGGGCTGGACCCCCCCCCCCCACTGAGCTGACACACCCAGCACAACTGTGCTGCCTGCAGAGGCTCCCAGTGCAGAGCCGCCCTGCCAGCCTCCATCTTGGCTGGGTTAATTTGCATACAGCTGCTCTGATTGGCTGGTGGGCGTGGCTTAGGTGTTCCGAAGAAATGGTCAATTTCAATATTACGCTTTTATTAGTTTAGATAATTGAAACACTGATGCTTTAAGTTGAGGCCTATGCAGGTAAGGAAGCCTCCTGTTTGTTTCAGCTCCGTGGCTTCTACAATTAAAACATTGTTACCGTGAGCAGAGGCTCAGCCAGTCTAGGCAGACAGTTGCAACAGAAGCCTCTGGTTTGCTCTAGCTCCATAGCTGCTGGCTTCCATCTTGGCTGGGTTAATTTGCATACAGCCACTCTGATTGGCTGGTGGGCATGGCCATGAGCAGAGGCTCAGCCAGCCTAGGCAGGCAGTTGCAACAGAAGCCTCTGGTTTGCTCTAGCTCCATCGCTGCTGGCCTCCATCTGGGCTGGGTTAATTTGCATACAGCCACTCTGATTGGCTGATGGGCCTGGCCGTGAGCAGAGGCTCAGCCAGCCTAGGCAGGCAGTTGCAACAGAAGCCTCTGGTTTGCTCTAGCTCTGTGGCTGCCGGCCTCCATCTTGGCTGGGTTAATTTGTATACAGCCACTCTGATTGGCTGGGAGGCGTGGCTTGACTGGTGGGCGTGGCTTAGGTGACTTGTGTGATGGTTAATTTGCATATTACTCTTATATAGAATTCTAAGAAAAATATGAATTTTTTAAAATAATGCTTCCTGACATGTCATATATCCTTTCATTTTTAATTAAATGGCTTTTACTGAGATACAATATTCTCAAGTTTCATGGAGAATATAAATTATTTGAATGCTCCCTCTTTTCCTGCTTTAATTTCTTTATCAATAAAGTCCATGTTCTCTGACTGCTTACTTATTCATTTTGCTTAAGCTACTTACTGTCCTCACATATCCAGTGATGTTTAGTTGCCTAGATTTACGACAGCGATCTAATAGTGCAGCAGTGCAGAGCCGAACCGCCTGGGCTGTTTGGATCTAGGATAATTGTACCTTTCTTAAAGGATAATTGTGACTATAGAGTGCTTGAAATAGTGCCTGAATGGAGTAAGTCTTCATCACTACTACTGCTGCCACTTGGTGGCAAGGAGGTAGTTGCTTTAGATGTTGTTTGGTTTTATCTGCAGTGTTGTGCTTCCTGGCTCTGCCCTGGTCTCAGGGGACTCAATGGCTGAAGTTGCTGATGCCCTTACTGTTTGGGACTGGAAGTTCTTAAAAGTTTTTATGAAATTTGGGATTTCTACTACATAAATTGAGATACTTCTTATTTTCTAGTGGTAATTACTGGGCAGGACTGTGCCTTATACATTGGTTTAACCACCTCAGCTGGTGAATTGGGAATATGTGGGAATCAAAGGCATGTCTTAGTCAACATACTAGTAGTGCTAGAAATCTCCACCACCACCCACCCAGGTTTTTATTTTAGAAAAAAATCTTCAAGTGTGTAAATCTGACTGAACTTAAAGTATCTACTAAATAATAATAAAGTATCTACTAATTTGACATCTGATTGGTTTCCCTTCTGACAAAATTTAATTTTATTATAAATGTTCTTACAGTAGCATTTTTCAGTAAATAGTATAGTTTTCAAAGCATAATTATTGAGTAAAGCTGTCGATTTCCTCAGTGTTGAAATTTAGAAAGTGAATCTCATATAATAAAAGGTTAATATGCAAATAGACTGAACAGCGGAATGACCAGTTGCTATCACACACACTGACCACCAGGGGGCAAATGCTCAATGCAGGAACTGCCCTCTGGTGGTCAATGCACTCCCACAGGGGGAGGGCTGCTCAGTAAGAAGCTGGGCTCACAGGGAGTGGGCCTAAGCTGTAGGTCAGACATCCCCTGAGGACTCCCAGATTGCGAGAAAACACAGGCTGGGCTGAGGGACCCCCCCCCCACCGTCACCACCCCCCAGCCTCTAGTAGAAACATCTAGTATAATATAAAATAGAAATATTCAGATGATGTAGATGGACATCATAGGCATTTTCAGTCTTATGAGTTTAACAATACACTTCAAATTTTAGTATTTGACAATGGCTGATAGATACTGAAAAGTTGTCAGACAGTATGGGATTCCTTTGATTATGATTTATAAATGTAAAGTCTAGGAAATGTTTTATATTTTAATTATCATTGAAAATATCATAGAGATATGAAAGATTTGACTTTTGTGATAATCTTGGTATACAACAGAAAAGATGAACAGTAATTTGAACTTTCTGAGTGATTAGGCAATATTAAATTTAGAACTTATCCATCAATTGCAACCACAGATTGGCTTCAGACACAAGAATTTTGCAAAAAATCAGTGAAAGCATTCTTGGAAAACCAAAGGGCTATATGAAATTATAACAAAGAGCATTATATATTTTATCATTGTAAATTGTGTGCTACCTTTATTTTAGTAAAATTCAAAACAAACTAAGAGTGTCTAAGTACATATTATTAAAGCCTGCTAGTGTTTAACCTTTATCATCACTGATTTAAGTTTAGGAGATCAACTGAAGGACTTGTATGCATGCGTATAAGCATAATCAATGGACACAAGACACTGGGGGGTAGGGGAGGAGGGGGGAAGGTCAAGGGGAAAAAATAAAGACTTATTTAAAACTCTTTGTAATACTTTAAGCAATAAAACAAAATTTAAAAAAAAATAAATTTAGAGAGTTACTTTTATATTGTGTTAATTTGTACTAAGTTAAATTGGACAGTTTTAAAAATTGTATTATAGCACATCTTAATTGACTATATAAATGTAAAATATATGTACACAAGTGGTATTAAACTTGTATTTATTGCAAAATGCATTTATTTCATATTGTATGTCTTTTCATGAACTGATGATAGATATTTACATGTGTTCTACTTTTAGGCATGAAGGAACTGACTCTCAATCAGACCTAGGAGATGTCATTGTTGTATTAAACAGCTTCAAAAGCAAAATACTGGAAATACAAGTACGTGAGGCAGAAGCTACTTATAGGCTTTGTTCTTAATATTAAATTTTATCTCTTGTCTTTAATTAATTGATAAAGTTTTATTTTACAACTATTTTATAATTTTACTACCTAAAATGTTATATTGGAATTATGATAATGAAAGGAAGAAGAGGATTAAATTCATAAAGGAAAGCAGAGCGCTTGAAAATAGAAAAAAAGGAATGTGTTTTTAAGTTATGATATGTCTACTATATCTACTGTATCTGTAGCCAGATGAAGTTACAAATTAGGCTCTAGAGATTATATCAGGAACACAGGTCAAAAAACTAGCCCTGAAAAAAAAACATTTCTTTCAAAGAGAGAAAATGAGTTTTTAGTGATGGTAGGTTTGGGTTTTTTAGACCATCCCACCTACTTATAACTAGTAAAAATATTGAGTAACTATTTTTTTTCATCCTAAAAGCAATGAGGAGCTGACAATAATGAAATAATAAAGAAATACAAAGTTAAAGGGAAAATAAGGATCTTAGTGAAGTAAGTAAGCATAGATACTTCTCTTGTCCTGAGAAAGCTATTCCCCTGAGAATATTCATCCATCCTGGTACACTTGAACTATCATTTTTGTTTAATTTTAGGGTGATGGTGACAGAAATTAAAATTCTGGACCCACATAAATTGGGTAATCTATTAGAAGACACTCTTTACAATAAGCTGGCTATAGCTTCAGGATAATTATTAACCATAGTAGGTTATTCCACACAGTCTTTTAGCCCAAATTCATATTATCTAAGTAGTCCAGGGAACCCTGAGCCTTGAATTTGCACTATAATAGGTCAACAAGGCCTATTGATATTAATTAACAAGCCCTATTAATATCAATAGGGCCTTTGATTAATAAGGCCCTACAGGTATCTAGTAGAAACATCCACATATCTCTGGAATAAGATTACTACATCCAAATACACAAGGAAAACCAGCAGAAGCAACAATAGAAAACAGACACACAAATACTCCATATAGTAGAATTATTGATACAGAAATTATTGATACAGACTCTGAAACAACTATGCTTATAATGTTTAAAGAAGTAAAAGACAAGCTTGAAAACAATTGCATGGAACAGGAAACTATAAAAAGTTCATGTCTGATTTTTTTTTTTAGTAGAACCTCTAAAACTGAGCAAAGCAATTACCAAAATTAAGAATTTAATGGATGACTTTAACATGCCTGAAGAGAGAATTAAGTTATAAGACAGCAAAACAAAGTATTTAATGTTTTGAGGAAAATTGTTTTGAACCTAGGATTCTTTAGCTGAATTCTTAATCAAATTTGAAAACAAAGTAAGGTTGTTTTCTGAGGTCTGAAGATTTAGAAACATTATTTTTCACATCTCTTTTTGAAGTTATTTGCCAGCACAGTGAGGATGAAAACCAAGAAAGAAGATAAGTATTTTGAGAAATGGTGACATTAACCTCAAAGTTAAAGCAAAGGAGACCTAGAAATAACAGTTAATTGTCGAGCTCCAAAAAAAAATGTCTTCAAGAAGACAGGAATTTTAGCTAACTAACATGAGTAATAAACTGGAAAATATTGGGTATATGGTAAAGAATCAATTTGAACTAGCAGGTCTCCTGCAAATGGCACAGTGGTCATGTTATTGTACCTCCACAGAGGAAATATAATCGTAGTAGCCTTTCACACTTTTCAGTGAATAACACTTAACATTGTCACAATAAGCACTATTTACTGATTCTCAAGGTGAAGAATAAACAGCATAGTGGAAAGGATATATTTGCTGGACTAAATGAAAATACCTGTTTACATTTAAAGTAAAGGTGTTCAGCTAATGTAAGTTGGGAGGTGGAGAGAAGAGGTAGAGATATTAGTACCCTTATAAACAGTATAAAACAGGAACTGTTGAAGTTGTTGGAATAGAAAATAGAGATTTAAATATTATTTAAAGTTAAAAAATAGTTGATAGAAGAAGTAATGATGAAGGTATTACTATCAAAACTTCAGACAAAAGGGTCAGGGTGATGTAAGTGAGCTGCTCTTCTTTTATCATGAATGAATAATATATAAATCCTGTGAATCCAGATAGACTATGTATATCCAGGTATGTTTAAAGTTGATAAATCAGTAAGTACAAATATAAACACACTAGCAGTATGGAGCTAACCACCAAAGAACTAAAAACAAGGGCTTGAACTGGTCAGTGAAACCAGATTGTGTCTATAATGTTGTACTAAAATATTTTCTGGCTTCATTTACTGCCACTGCCTTAGATTTTCAAGGGTCACCCTGATAATTTTACTTTCTAACCATGCAGCATAATATTTAAAGCTGAAGAATTGTAAAATTTTTCTTCACCATGCTATCTAGGTGCAAAAAAAGCCTGACAAAATTAAGGAAGATATCCTTACTGATGAAGAAAAAAAAGGAATGTGGGATTCCATTAAAAGGTAATTACTAATGAATATGTTTACACATAAGTATTGATCCATCAGGAATCCTAACATATGGAAACCCTGCAGATGGTCATCATTTAAATAAAGCACAGATACTCTCCTCTAAGAGGGATAAGATAGATACATAAGTTTTAATAATACAAGATAGGAAATTGGAGCTGTAAGACAGCTGGGAATAAAGTGCTATACAAACCAAGGGAGAAAAGGGCTATAACCGGTTAGGAGGAAACTCAGCAAAGACTCCATAGAGAAGTATGTGGCTGTGTTCTAAAGCACCGGTCGCCAACCAGTGGTCGCCAACCAGTGGTCTGCGAGATCCAACAGGTTGGTGACCGCTGTTCTAAAGGATTAGCAGGTTTTCAAAAGTTGAAGATGGAATGAAGGTGCCTGGTTACATGAAGATTGAGTGTTACTCAAGGTACAGAAAGTAACCGCAGTTAGCTGGTACAATGAATATGATAGGGAATCTATAAATTGAGACCTTTATTATTCATCAAAAAATTAATATATTGACTCACATTTTCTACAGGATCCCAGGAGTAGAGCAGACATTAGGCATTCAGGTGATGTGGTCTGGAAACTCTTCCTCTCTTAGTTCTGTTATCTGTGCCTCCTTCATTTTCAGTAAACTTTTACAAGGAAAAGTTTGCCATATCCAGTGGGAAGAAATTGCCTCTTTCCAAATAGAAGCAATAAAAGTTCCAAGGCTGGCCCTAGCCAGTTTGGCTTGGCGGATAGAGGTCAGCCTGTAGACTGAAAGGTCCCAGGTTCGATTCAGGTCAAGGGCATGTACCTTGGTTGCGGGCACATCCCCAGTAGAGGTGTGCAGGAGGCAGCTGGTCGATGTTTCTCTCTCATCAATGTTTCTAACTCTCTATCTCTCTCCCTTCCTTTCTGTAAAAAATCAATAAAATATATTTTTAAAAAAAGAAAGTTCCAAAGCTGACTCAGTCCAGCTATACCCATCTGTCCCAAACTGAGTTGATCACTGTGTCTTAGATCATATGCCTATCTCTAAAGTCAATGATAACAACTGTCCCACCTAAACTATATTTATTGAATGAAATTGGAGGAAGAATGGCTTCCCCTGAAAATACCAGGTTATTGTTATTGAAATGTAAAGGGTATTAAGCAGACAGAAACAGAAGCTGCTGTAGATCCACACTGTAGAGAACTTAGAGATTTGAACTTAAGTTGATTGTGATACAGAACAAGATTATTTTGGTCAAGACTAAAAAATAGAAACTTCAGGCCAAATAGATTCATCAACCTAAGCAGATATTCTTGTACTGATCAAGGCACTCCCATCTTGGATTTTGCCCAGTTGAGGTCTCTTTTCTGATAGTTGACTCCTTATTGATAAGAAGAATCATGTAATTATGCTGGAAAGGCTCAAACTCACCTTTTGAGATGATTTTAAGAGTGGGTATATTTGATGGGATAATGAAACATTATATCTGAGCATTTAAAGAGTATCTGTCCATGAGCTTCCATTAAAGCCAGAAGGTAGACTGCATGAATAAAGATAACTGTTCAAGTATAGCGTAGCAACTTACTTTACCACAGGGTACCAAAAACAAAATCATGCTTTATTACAAAAATGGCAACTCCTCCAAATATGTGTTTCACATATTGCTTTCACTTTTTTTATCTTAGCTTTATCCTAACTTAGAGTGCTATTTTTTCTCACTGAATCAACTTGTGTTTTTCTTATTTGGGAGATTACCATAAAAAAATACTTGAAAAATACTTTTGTCATAACAATTCCTATTTGGCAAAATATAATCCATGATGATTATAAGTGGTTTAGCTTTCCAAATTTTAGTCATTTTAAATATCTGTACCTATAAAAATGAGATTTTTTTAATTAAAAATTTCAAATAGAAGGAAAAAGAAGAAATCAATATATTATGAATACTTAAAATAAAAAAACTCAGTCACTTTTGAACATGAGATGGGACAAATAAAAGCCTGATCTGAGTCCTGAAAGTGGTGAAAATGACAGCTGGGCCCAGAGGAAGCCAGTGGGTGGATGTGGCTCCCTAGTGCTCTCTTGCTCCTCATGGAGGCACATCCTGAGTATAGCCTGTGTGGAATGGTGACCATCACTGGCCAGAAGACCTCTAAACTGTAGGCAGCTTTTATTTAACATTTTATTCTAGGGGAACCGTGTCACCAGCACTCAAGGGCCTACTATTTCCAGATAGAAAAAGTCTAACTGTGCTGTGGGTACACGCTTGTACAATCTGTTTCTTCTCTCGCTATTGGCCTATTTAAAATGTCAGTGCAGCCCTAATGGTTTGGCTCAGTGGGTAGAGTTGGCTCACAGATTGAAGGGTCCTGGGTTTGATTCAGGTGAAGGTTATGTACCTCAGTTGCAGGCTCGATCGCCAGTCCTGACCCAAGTGCCTATGGAAGGCAACTAGTTGATGTGTCTCTTTCACATCAGTGTTTCACTCTCTGTGTCTCTCCCCCTCCCTTCCACTCTTTCTAAAAATCAATGGAAAAATATCCTCAGGTAAGGATTAAATAAATAACTATCATTTTATATGGCCATGGCATGCTATAACTTATTCTTTGTTCTCAAAAATATTTGTAACTCAAAAAGATTCAAAGATATTACTTCAACCTAGAGACAATATAATTACATTTTGTGTTTAAAATGTTTTAATCATAAAAACTTTGTTATAATGTCACAATTTAATATTAATAATTCATAATATTTAAAACTGGTTTCAGTGAAATTACTTTGAAAGGCAGTCCTATTATTATTACTTATCAAATTTAGTAGTTAGGTACACAAAGTTTGTGGATATATTTTTGAAACCGCAATCACTACTTTTTTTATTCCAAGTTTCACAAGAAGTTTGCATAAAGAAAAAGACAAAAAGGAAACAGATGTTCTGAACATATTCTCAGTTGCTTCTGGCCATTTATATGAACGCTTTTTAAGGTAGGTATACTTTTTATCTAATTTTTTTAAACCTAGTACATTTACTTGATTCAAAAAGAATTTCTAAAGTTCAAAAGAATAAAATTATATACAGTAAAAAGAATCTTCCCTTCCCTTTTCTTGATACCCATTTCCCTTTCCCACAGGTAACCAATACTACTTTTATGTCCTATCAAAGATCTGTAGACAAGTAAATATGTTTTTTATTTTGTGAATTTATTTTTACCCAAATAGTAACAGTGTGTATACACTGTTCTGTACCTTGCTTTTTTTCACCTAAAATTATGAGGGAGGTGTATTTTTAAAATATAAATTTCATGAATTTGACTGACTTGGAATACTGATATTATTTAAGACTGAAATGGACATATTTTATAACAATATAATTAATAAAAAATATATATTGTATATTTCCCTTGTTTTACATAAAAGGAGGAGGAGCAGTGAGAGGAGAAAAGCATATTTACAAACTACAAAGCACTGTTGTTGTTTTAACTGTTTATAATGAAGAATCTCAGAGAATGCCTCAGAAATGTGTTAATATGTATTTATATTTTAAGATGGAACTTTAGATACCTTTTCCAGTCAGAGGCTAGAATTCAAAACAAGTGCCCTATCCAGTGACTTGATCAATATAGACAGATCATTCAGCTCTTCACGGTTTTCACACCTGATGTTCTGACTCAGTAGAACAGCAAATATTAGGCTGTAGTTCAGCTTATCAAGACTATTTCAGATTAGCTTCTTTGTCTGCAAGCTGAAACAGTCAAAAAGCAAGCAATTTCATGTGTAACAAACATATGTATACAGATGCTCCTTGACTTATAATGGGATTATGTCTCAATAAACCAAGCGGGGGCAGGGGGTTGGGGAGGGGCAGGGGGAATGTCCAACCATAGGCCCAGGAAATAAAGCCCAGGAAATCATTTGGTCTGACCCTGCCAAGACATTAGGAGTGAGTTAATTAAATGTTTGACCAAATATAGCTGGTTAATTTTTAAGTTGATAATTTTGTATGACCCTCAAATGATGTTATAAATATCCAAAGGGGCCTGGCAGAAAAAAGGTTCCCCATCCCTTGTAATTAAAAAATGCATTTAATACACCAAACCTACTGAACATCATATTACCCTTGCCTACCTCAAATGTGCTCAGAACACTTACATTGGTATACATACAGTTAGAAACATGTCATGCCATTGCCCAGAATCCTGAAAGAGCATTAAATCACATATCACTAGTCCAAAAGAAGATCAAAATTCAAAATTTGAAGTATAGTTTCTACTGAATGTGTATTGCTTTCATACCATTGTAAAGTTGGAAATTCATAAATCAAACCATCATAGGTCAGGAACCCTCGGTAAACATATAATTTTACACATTTCATACTTGATGAGCAACCATAATATTTGAAGGTCCTTCAGTCTATTTCTTTATAATACAAATTGAAAAACTTCTAATAATACCTTTAAATATTTAAAAGCCTTATGCAAAGTAGGATAAACTATTAATATTAACTTGGTTGGTTTAACGCTCTTTTTCACAGAATTATGATGCTTTCTGTTTTACGTAACACCAAAACACCAGTGAAATTTTGGTTCCTAAAAAATTATCTCTCACCAACATTTAAAGTAAGTACAGTAATCTTTTTATTATAGGATGGTTAATGTTTGAGTAGTAAATTCTTTATATCATTATAAGTTCATATAGGTTTTTTTTTCAGAATGAGTTTTGAAATGTATGTTTACTCAAATTTCTATATTTTTTTAGTTTTTTAATTTTTTGTACACCCCAATGACCAGACGTTACATAACTTAATACTTGATCATCCCAATAAATCTTGCACTCATCAGCACCACATCTAGTTATTAGAATATTATTGACTATATTCCCTAAGCTGTACTTTACATCCCCATAACTGTTCTGTAACAACCTATTTGTACTTTTTATTCCCTTCACCTTTTTTTTGCCCACCCACCACAATTCCCCTACCATCTGGCAACCAACAAAAAGTTCTCTTATCTATGAATCTGTTTCTGTTCTGCTTGTTCAGTTTGTTTATATGTATACTAGAGGCCCAATGCACAAAATTTGTGCAAGAGTAGGCCTTTGCAGCCACTCCCTCACAGCTGTGGTGGCTGCCTCAAGCCCTGGCTTTGTCCAGAAGGTGATCCAGATGGCCATTTGGTCGATTTGCATATTATGCTTTTATTATTAATGATACTAGGGGCCTGGTGCACAAAAATTTGTGCACTGGGAGGGGGAGAGGGGTCCCTAGGCCCGGCCTGTGCCCTCTCACAGTCTGGGACCCCTCTAGGGATGTCCACCTGCTGGTGTGCCTGGCCAACCTGGGTGAGGGGCCAATGTCTGTTTGCAGGCTGGCCAAGCTCCCCAGTGGGAACCCTCATCCCAGGGGGGGTGTGGCAAGCCTGGGTGAGGGTCTGAGGGCAGTTTTCAGGCTGGCCACAGCTCCCACTGACCCTCTGGGCGATCTGCCTAGGAAGCGATCTGGTGGCAGGTGGCCACCCCATGGCCTCCCAGGCCCAGCAAGGGAGGCTCAGGGGTCGGCCGGCTAGTCCCGCCCCCCCCCCCAGGCTTAGCCCGGGTGGCAATGGGGTGGCCAGCGGCCACCCCATGGCCTCCCAGGCCCAGGAGGGAGGCTCAGGCTCCGGCCGGCTGGTCACACCCCCCGAGGCTTCCACCTGGGAGACGATGGGGTGGCAGGCAGCCACCCCATAGCCTCCCAGGCCCAGGAGGGAGGCTCGGTCCCGCCGGCTGGTCCCGCCCCCTGAAGCTTCCGCCTGGGAAGGCATGGGCCGGCTCAGGGCGCCGGATGCCTTCCCGGATGGAGGCTCCTAAGATGGCGGAGGTCGCAGCCCCAGAGAAGCCGCACACCGGGGCTGCGGCCTCTGCCATCTTGGCTAAGCTCATTTACATACAGTCACTCTGATTGGCTGGTGGGCGTGGCTTAGCCCATCCCAAGGAAACGGTTAATTTTAATATTACACTTTTATTCGTTAGGATTTATTGCCATTTTATTGTTCATATTTTTTACCTTCTCAAGTAAAGACCCTTTAACATCTATACTAATAAAAGGATAATATGCTAATTAGACCAGACATCCCTCTGGACAAAGCCACGGTGGCGGAGACTGAGGCAGAGGTGGTTAGGGGGTGATCAGGCAGGCAGGGGAGAGCAGTTAGGGGGTGATCAGGCTGGCAGGGGAGAGCAATTAGGGGGTCATCAGACTGGCAAGGGGGAGCAGTTAGGGGGCCACCAGGCCAGCAGGGGACAGCAGTTAGGGGGCAATCAGGCTAGCAGGGGGGAACAGTAAGGGGGCAATCAAGTCAGCAGGGGAGCAGTTAGGGAGCAGTTAGGCACATCAGGCAGACAGGCAGAGGCAATTAGGGGCAATCAGGCAGGCAGGAAGGCAGGTGAGTGGTTAGGATCCTGCGATCCTGAATTGCGACAGGGATGTCCCTAAACTGGCAGTTGGACATCCCCTGAAGGGTCCCATATTGGAGAGGGTGAATACTGGGCTGAGGGCCCCCATTCCTCCTCCCCCCCCCCCCCCCCCACCGTGTACAAATTTTGTGCACCTGGTCTCTAGTTTTATATAATACTCATTTGGTGGTGATGAACTCTTTTAGCTTTTTCTTGTCTGGGAAGCTCTTTATCTGTCCTTTGATTCTAAATGATAGCTTTGGAGGGTAGAGTAATCTATGTATATTTACTCAATGTATATGTACTCAAATTTCTGTTTTTTAAAATCAATTTTAAAACTTTGGTATTCATCATTTTTTATCTAGCTTAAAGAAAATTCCTATGCCATTTTTATTTAAGGAAGTGTTTAAAAAGACAGCAGAAGATGGCTTGTTTTAAGTAAACTCAAAATCAGAAGGATTAGTGGGTTTTCATGATAATGATAATTTAGTAATATTTAGCAATGAAAAATATGTACAGATTGTCAACAAAAAGAATTAGATTCTTTTTACAAAGATAGGCAGAAACGGTGGTATCAAATTAGCACTGTACCATAGAAAATAGTCTGACAGTACCAGGACCAGCAAGCTCCTTTATCTTTGTGTAGTGCGTTTATTGCTGTGATGGTATAGAGACTATACTTAGAAATCTGAGGCGTTTTATATTTAGAAGTTTTCAGATGGCCAACATATGTTCCCCTTTACTCACCCCTACAATTCTGCTGCAAAGTATGCCCTGTTCTTTTCTGTCCTCCCTACAAATTAATTCGATTCCATGAAGTTAGAGTCTCAATTAGCAACAGTTCAAAGGAATACACTTTTTCTAAACCAAAACCAGTGGTAAAGGCAGACATAAAAATAGCCAACCATGCTTTTATTCCTTAATATTGCACATTAAGGCACATTACTGACTTACCTACATTATTCAGTTGTGGTTCATAAATAAAGTCTTTGACCAGAAAACCAAGACTCAGAAATTATATAACTGGCCTACATAGTCGGGAGGTATCCAAGAGCACTGTTATGTCCAATAATTCATCAGCCAAACTCACAAAACTCAGAAAAGCAATCATACTCACAGTTTTAGTTTATTACAGCTACAGAATAAAGATTAAAATCAGCAAAGCAGAGATGCATAGGACAAGGTCCATGGAAGACCAGACCCAGAGTTTCCAGTTGTCCTCTCCCAGTGGAGTCATGTGGACAGAGCTTATTTCTCCCAGCAAAAATGTGTGACAGTACATATGGGGTATTACCAACTAGAGGTTTCCCGAGTTTTTATCGGGGTTGGCTGTATAGTTCCACCTGATGGCCACAGTGGCTGACCTTAGCCTCCAGTCTTTCTAGAGGTTAAGCTAATACCTAGTGGCCCAAGGCCCCTACTATAAATCACATCTTTGGAAAGATTGGCATGGTCTACGGTACCTGGGTCAATCAAGGCATTTTTATTAAGCAGCACATCCCAAGGGTACAGTTACCTCAGGAGGCAGGGGCAAAGATCCTAACCTTTTTTAAAGCAAGATTTATCCTTTATAGCACAGATCTAAGATCAAACAGCTAATTAGGAACATAGCTGAGATTTGAACCCTAGCAGTCTGACCTCAAAGCCCAGGTGCTTAACCCTCATGTGATCATTCAGCAGTAGACAAAACTGCAAAAGAACCCATAGACATAACCAAGAAGTCATACTAGGTTTCACTTAACCTTTAACATGTTATTCTACTAGGTAAGTGGGGATACAACACTACATACACTGGGATGATACTATCTAGAGTCTCTTAGTGGGAAGTGATATTTACTAGAAATACAGTGCTACATCTGAATAAAAGTCTTGTATTATTTGGTCAAAAGTAATACCATAACTGAAGTAATATTTTCCTTTTTTGTAATTTTATTTCTTTCCCTCAAAATTTTAATCTTCTACAACTTTTTGGTGAATTATACTGTGTACAAATCATAAGTATGCAGTTGGATGAATTTTTACCAACTTAAAACACCTGTGTCTACATCTCTGTGTCCAGCAGCCAAAAAAAAGAAACAGAAATTATGAAAATTTTCCTTCAATTAAAAAAATGCCTCCTCAAGGTTGGGGGGGACAAGAAGAAATAAATCATATAACTTATGCACTTATAGGCATAGCCCATGGACATAGGCAATAGGGTGTGAAGACCTGGGGGGAGAGGGGGAGAGGGATTAAGAGGAGGGGGCAAAGGGGAAAATGGACACATCTGTGATACTGCCAACAATAAAAATGTATTTATTTTAAAATGCCTCCTCTTTTCCTTTAAATATTTGCTAAATTATATCTACTTAGGGAATAATTCTTCCCTGACCACACTATGTAAAATTACAATCCCTTTTGATTTATCACTCTATTTGCTTAATCTTTTTATTTTTTTCTATAACTATCTTCAATATATAAATTACTAATTTTATTTTCTATTACCTCTAAAATGAAAGTTTGTAAGGGCCATGATTTGTATCTGTTTTGTTCACTACTGTATCTCTTGCCCTAGAATAGTGCCTAGCATGTAATGCATGCTCGGTGAATATTTTTAAATATATATTTGCTGAATAAAAAAGGTTTTTTTTAATTCCATCTAATATTTTTAAAAATTTGAAACCAAAGCAATGATTCCTAGAAACTGGTCTAGCCGTAATTTCAGCATTTCAATTCACTGATGCTTATAGTAAGGAACATAATTTAAATCTACAGTGTTCTTACAAAAAATGGAGAAAATTAAAATAAGTGTGTAACCAGAAACTAGTTACACATGAGAACTGAGGAGATGAATAGATGAATGCAAATTCCATGTTTGCTAACCCATCTCACCCCACTCCTTTATCATCCTTCCTCTCAGGTTTTGGGATCTTAGCAAACTTAAGCAACCCTATTTCATTAACTGCTCTGCTTTAAGTAGAATAAAATACTCTAACCCTGTAAAACACTAAATCAAGTAATAAAATTTTTAGACCACAATAACTACCTTGTATTTTTAATCATTAAATTAGTCATAATTCTCAAACATGAAACTCATGTTAGAGAATCTAATTTATCCATTTACAACTCATTTTATGTTTTTGTACACTGTCTTCATCTTCTTATCTCACTGATGAACAAACATGTTGGTATACTGATATATAGGATGGGGCAAAAGTAGGTTTACATTTGTGAGTATGCGAAGCACAGTTTATTCTTATATCATTACTAGAGGCCCGATGCACGAAATTTGTGCATGGAGTAGGAGTGTTGGGTGGGGGTGGTGTCCCTCAGCCCAACCTGCACCCTTTCCAATCTGGGACCCCTTGAGGGATGTCCACAGTGGGATCGGGCCTAAACGGGCAGTCGGACATCCCTTTCACAATCCAGGACTGCTGGCTCCCGACCTCTCGCCTGCTGATTGCTCCTAACCACTCCCCTGCCAGCCTGATCAATGTCCCGACTGTCCCTAATTGCCCTCCCCCTGCCAGGCTGGTACCCCCAAACTAACCTCCCCTGCAG